>CP049706.1:7398467-7414212 GCA_004148225.2 Heterodera glycines
TTCAGAGCCAAACTCGCCCAGAAAGAAAATCCAGAAAAATTAGGGTCGTCGCTATTATTCCGAAAATGTGGTTGGAGTTCATTTGAGTGTTGAGCAGAAAAAGAGATAGACGTTTTTTCAAAATTTTCAGAGCCAAACTCGCCCAGAAAGAAAATCCAGAAAAATTAGGGTCGTCGCTATTATTCCGAAAATGTGGTTGGAGTTCATTTGAGTGTTGAGCAGAAAAAGAGATAGACGTTTTTTCAAAATTTTCAGAGCCAAACTCGCCCAGAAAGAAAATCCAGAAAAATTAACGCCACACACTTGTCCCGCAAATGTGACGTTCTTCGACGTAAAGATTGCCGACCACAAATACAATTCTGCGATCGCTGGATTGTCACCCGAGAAAAAGCGAGGAAAATTCACATTAGTTTGGAATTTCTTCGAGGTATTTCACACCATTATCAAATGAACCCTTGAATATTTTTGCCTTTGTTATCTATTTATTTATTATTTTTTGGTATTTTAAACGAAAAACTTTATTTTGTTTTTTCATTTGTTAAACCAAGTATTTGAACTTTTATAATTTTTTTGGCGCCGAAACGAGGTGGACCCACGCGTTTCAGCGCCAGCTCGTCTTTCCACGATAGCTTTTTTCGTTGGCATCCAAATACAACAATCTTGGTATCATTCGAAAGCTCTTAACATGCTCTATTAGCCTTACCAAAAGCAAAAGGATTTTTAAGCCTGAAAAATTTTTATTAAGAAAAAACTTCAAAAATTTCGACTTTTCGCAATTTTCATGTATAACTTTTTTGGTAATTGTCTAATCGCGAATCAATAGCCTAGAAAAAGCTTCTAAATAGATTAAGCTTTCGAATAATACCAACAATGTTGGATTTGGATGACATAGAAAAAAGTTATAGCCAAAAACGAGCTGGCGCCGAAACGTTAGCGCCGAAACGCAGTGGACCCCAGTGGGGCGTATACCCATAGTGCTATAATGAATGCGTTAATAGTAGAGCCCGGCGCGGGACGGGATCCCGCGCGGGATTTTGCGGGATCCCAGTCCGCAATCCCGCATTTTTTTGAAAATGCGGGATTTGCGGGATTTGCGGGATTAATCCCGCGGGATCCCGTCCCGCAAAGAATTTTGAGTTCCAATCCCGCAGCGGGATCCGCAAATTTGATTTTTTGTCGGGATTTTATTGATTTTTTTGAAAATTTTTCTAAGACAGAATGCCAAATATTTTTAAATAAATTAAATAATAAATTTAATTAAAGTTAACTCATTTTTCATCGCAAATTTCATTTAAAATTTGTGAAATTTTCCCGGCGGCGCCTATCGGCACCGCCTGATAGGCTTTTCTTAATAATCCTGTAGAAATTGAGTCAAAAACTGCGTCATTTGGTCAATTTTAGACAAAATCTGTTACCAAATCGCATTAAATTTCATAAAATTTCTCGCAGATGTCGATAGGCACCAGGTATGGCGCGGAAAGACTTCCGATTTCCGACATTTTTGGGGTAGGAATTCCGACTTCCGAAATTTTTGATGAAAAGTCGGAAATTTTTTAAATTTTTCTTTTCAAAAAACTAGCAAGTTTTGTACAATTTCTGTTAATAAATTGAACTGAAATTTTTAAAAATTTCCCGGCGGCGCCTATCGGCACCGCCGGACCCTAAAAATCCCTATTTTTCTTGCAAAATTTGCTCAAAATCGCAAAATTTTGTAATTTTTGGACAAAATCTGTTAACAAAATTTTCCCGGCGGCGCCTATCGGCACCGCCGTACCCTCCTCCAAGTTCCCAAAAAGTTTTTGAAAAAATCGCGCTGTATAAAACGTGTAAAAATAGTCACTCCTTTTCCCAAAAATGTTCTAAAATAATGAAAAATGACAAAAAAAAAATTTGATAAAATATTGAATAATTTTTTCAAGCGAATATACTAAAAACATTTGTGAAATACCTTTTACTTGGTTAAGAATTAAAAAATTAGCCTATTAAAATATTTAGAAATTTTTTATTATATTGTATATTTTTTGAAAAATTTCCGATTTCCGACGTTTTTGGGGTCGGAATTCCGATTTCCGACTTCCGAAAATTTTTGGGGCCTCGGAATGCCATCCCTGATAGGGACCGCCGGACCCTCTGCCTAGTCCTAGTTTTTTGAAAAATTGCACCGCAAAAAAGTGGGTTTGAAAAGAAAAAAATAGTCAATTTATGAACCGTTAATAATTTGATTTCCGATCAACTTTTTACCGTCGGATCCAATCGAAAAATCTTAGTCGACCCATCAACCCTTTTAATGCATCCCGCCAGCCCTTAAAAATTTATTTTTCAGCATTTTTTGATTTTTGGAAATTTTTTGAATTTAATTGAAATTTTTTCGAATTTTCCAAAATCCCGCAATCCCGCGCGGGATCCCGCAAATTTTAAATGCGGGATTTGCGGGATTGCGGGATTTGCGGGATTAATCCCGCGGGATCCCGTCCCGCAAAGAATTTTCAGTACCAATCCCGCAGCGGGATCCGCAAATTTGAAATTTCCGGGCTCTAGTTAATAGTGAATGTCTTCCCAGAGGGAGGGGGAAGGATTTGTGAGTAAAACCTAAAATACTATTAGCACATAAAAAAATAAAATAATGAGGCGGAGGGACGAACACTCGAAGGTTTTCGTATTCCTGTCAATTCATTGACCAAATGTTGTCCCATTTGTCTGATTTTGATTCACTTTTATTTCACCAGCGCAAAAAGAGAAAATTAAATGCAATAATCAGATGAAAATTGAGCATTATGGGTGAGGTGAACTGAGCAGAAGGGCGGACTCGTAATTTGGGGGAGGGTCGACGGGCGGAACGGCGGCAGACACAGCGAACGGAGCCAACCGAAGGCCTTTTGGGGACAGCAAATAATTAGGCAAAGCGACCGAGTCAATTAGTGTTTTTGGTTAGCTTTTGATCACTTTGGTTTTCGCAATGTCTCCGCTGTTCCGTCAACATTTCCCTTTGCATTGCCAACAAAAGATTGTGGAATTCGTGGAGCGTCAGAGAAGTGGTCGGACGAATGTTGAGAGAGTGTGTGCCGTGGAGAGGGCGAAAAGGGAGGCAATTAAATGGAAAGCATTCATTTTTTGGAATTACCGACAAACTGACGCGGGCAATTGGACGGTGACTTCGGTGAATCCCTGGTTAATCAATGGGAACAATCGGCACTCATTTACAAAAGCCGTGCAAATTAATTTTCATTTTGTCCCTACCTGTGATTCCGATCGATGTCTAACACTCGCATTTGGTCGAAATTGAAAAATGTCGCCCATTGGCGGTGAGTAATATTGGGGCGGCGGCGTTGGTATTGCCATTGGCCGTGCCGTCGGCGGAGACATCGTCCGATTTCGGTGATGGCATCGTTTGAGGAAGAGGTAAAGGATGCGGACGATGTAGACGATCAGGGAAGGTAAAATGAGCAGGAAGAACACACAGACAAGCAGGTTGACGATGGCATCTTGCCAATGCCAATCGGTGGCGACTACGGAGCGACGGTCGGAGTCAGAGCCAACGGAGACGGAGCCCGGGGGGAACAAAATGCCAAATTTGTCCACCAACGACGAAAACTGTGACTAGGAAAGACTGGCATTCATCAAAAACCGGGGAGGGGTGGGGATGGACTCTGATCAGTCACTTGTTGCTGCTGATCGCTTTTTGTGGTGCCTATGCTATCGGCGGAATTCGTCCGAAATTCGCAAAATGTGCCGAAATATCCCGCGGGGCATTGGCAACTGAACGCACTGTCCGTCGCACCAATTTCGGCATCAGAAAAGGGCACACCGCCATTTGCACACTGTGAATTTGTATATAAAGCGATTAATGGCATTCATTTCGATTAAATTACCGCAAAATGTGCCAATGTTTGGGGAAAGAAAAGAAGGGCAAAGAGAGAGAGAAAAGCGAACATAAAATAATGAAAATTAAAATTGCAATTTTAATTGTGACGGAAGTAGGTAATCGGCGGGGCGTTTTTTGATGTTCGATACCATTGGCAAAAGAAATAAAAGAAAAAACAATGAATTGGAAGTGGCGGAGGGAAAGGGGCACAAAGGAACAGTTGTCACGACGAAAGAAAGACGAAAAAGGGACGACAGAGAGGAGACAAAGAGAAAAGAGATTCTCATCAATTCTAACTGAGGCGATTTACTTAGAAAAATAATCATTTTATGGAATTTTATAAGTAATGGGAAATAAATTAGTGAGCGAATACTGAGAAAATTAGCGGTCAATCTCTTCTAATATTTCATCTCTTCAAAGTCGATGTCTGTCGTTGTAAACGCGCACAATTCCGCCGTGGCCACAAACATTGAAAACCTAAGGAAAAGGGAGGGAGGCATTGGCAAAGTGACTTATTTGGCAAAACATCATTTACATTTAATACTTTGGAAGTGTTTGATTTATAATCCATAAGCGAGGGGACCGATAATTTCAAAATTTTTCATTGGAATTGAATTGGTTTTGTCCCCATTTTCCCGATTTCTGTCCGTTCGCCCACTTGTGAGTGCCATGCGAGCAGTGAAGCGCAATTCTGTCCGTCCGGCAGCAGTTCCATGCCTTTGTAAATGTACTTCATCAGCAAATCCATTTCTTCGGCTGACAACGATTTTAATGCCGCTTCAATATCCGCACTTTTGAAGCTGGTCAACACACGGACAACAAGTGAAGTCGTTTTGTCTTTGAGCGCCTAAAATGTAAAAAGAATGACGGAAGTCTCAAAGAAAATCTAACGAATTGACAAATGAAAAGTAATAAAAGGCAAAGGCACAATCAATGACCAACAAATTCGGCATTCCCTGCCATTTCTTGGGATTTCATTTGCCAATCTGTCCATTCGGCTGTCTCGTGATGCCCTTTTCGGACCTGATTCTTCGTTCTCAGTGGGGCATTGGAAAGAGCCGCCTTCAACGCTTCGACGTTTTGGTTGGCTTGAAGAAATTGACGGACTTGTCCCTCGTCCGGCCCTTGTCCGACCGGCGTCTCAGCCTCATCGCCGTCAATAAATTTGTCGGGGTCAAAGGCGTCCACGTCGAGTTTCCTGTAGGCAGTGTTTGAAAGAACATTTTTAGTCATTTTGAGAAGCAAAATCTAAAAATTAAATGGTCAGATTAGTGCAAATAAACAATAAAAAGAAGCATAAATTCATAGGAAAATACTTAAGCAAATTCAAATTCTAAAAAACATAATTTTTTGTTTATACTAAAAAAATTTCTTTTGTTCATTTTTTGCGTACCTATTCTCTTTAGTGTTTATTTTCCCGATTTTATTGCATTTTTTATTGAATTTTTCGGAAAAAACGCCAAAAAATGCCGGTAGGGGAGGGTTCATTGCGCGGTTTCTTTGCCGCGCTTTCATTGCCGCGGTTTCATTGCCAGCGGTTTCATTGCCAGCGCTTTTATTGCGGGGGAAGTTTCATTGCCGCGGTTTCATTGCCAGCGGTTTCATTGCCATTATATTTAGTAACAGGGATGCTAATTTTATGTAACAAAATTTGCGAAATATGTAAATAAAATATGTATAAAAAATGCGGCGCTATTTAAAAAGAGTACAATTTGAAAATTTTTTCAACTTTTTTTTGGTCAAAATTTTTTTTTGTTTTTTTTACACATAATGATGAATATTAAGTATTAACAGCACAATTATGGTGAATAAAATGTATATTCACGATTTTTATCCAAAAAAAAATTTACAAAACAAAAGGGTCCCCCCTATGGTTTTTGATAAAATTCAAAATCTATCACTTTATAACTAGCGCCAAATTTGCTTAATAGGCCCAAATAATTGTCATATTCGTGATCAGCGACCTTTAAAACACCCGGGTACTTGGTTTCAGGACTTTTTAAACAAAAAATATATTAATATTTTCTTAGATAATATTGACATTTTAAATTAAAAATTTTGTCAATAGAAAAAATAAATAAATTTTGGGATAAATTTTTGAGAAATTTTTCCAATTCTTAGGGTTAGAGTGCCACGGGACCGGGACCGGGCCGGGAATTCCCGGTCATCCGAGGTCCCGGTCCCGGTTCCCGGTCCCGGGTTTTGAAAAGCTCAGGTCCCGGTCCCGGTCCCGGTAGGGCAACCGGGAAAAACAAGCACTGGTAAGAATGGGGGTCTGAGTGAAAAATTAGTGAAGAAAATTGGAGTCAAAGGGAAAAATAAAAAATAATAATTAATATATTCTTTAAAAGTAACACTGTCCAAGTGTGCAAATGGCCTAATGGCTAGTCTCCTTGACTTTCCCTTCTTCTTTCCCCTGGTTCAATCCCTCTACAGAAATTAGATTATTTTCAATTTTTTTTTGTATACTCGTGGGTTTCCTATAAAGAAAATATGATTCCTCATAGTTTTTTTTTAAATTGATACATATTTTATCATTTTTTAAATGAAAATCCTACCAATTGAGCTTAATAATCGCAAAAACCAACCTTTTTTGTTGAAAATCTGTTAACAAATTGCACCCAAATTTTTAAAATTTCCCCCGGCGGCGCCTATCGGCACCGCCGGACCCCTTCTTTCCCAAAAGTTTTTTGAAAAAGCGCTCCGAAAAAAAGTGATGTGAAAATCAAATCTGAATTTCTATTAATATTCGATGATTTAGTCCAAAAATGATTAATTGTTTGAAATAATTGAAGAAAATTTGTTTGAAAATTTTCATTAATTTAATTTGCTTTATTTTGGGTTTTATTAAATAAAAAACCAAATAATTTTGTATTATTTTCACTTGAAATAAATTAAAATTTGAATTTTTTTTTTAAATTTTTAAAATTTTTTTGAATTTTTAAAATTTCCCGGTTGGTCCCGGTTCCCGGTTTTTCTTGCGGTCCCGGTCCCGGTCCCGAAGAAAAATCGAGGTCCCGGTCCCGGCTTCTCAGGTCCCGGCAAGTCCCGGTCCCGGTTTTGGCAAAAATTCCCGGTCCCGTGGCACTCTACTTAGGGTGCATTTTTGAAAATTTTTTTGGTCGATTCTTATGGGTATATTTTTTGATTTTATTGCATTTTTGTTAAGAATTTTTTGAAAATCCTTAAAATAGGTAACCAAAATGCCGAAATAGGTATAAAAATAGGTACCTAGTTAATAGGTAGAAAAATCCCGAAATAGGTAAAAATAGGTATTATAAAAGTGGGTGTAGAAGCTCCAAACCAAGCTAAAAACTCGTTTTTTATGCTTATCTCAACGTTACAAGTGCGCAAAAATTTTAGGTATTTACCTAAAAATCGAAGCCCTATGTATGAAATATGTACAAAAACCCCCAAATATGTAAATAAAATTTTTTTAATGGTTATTTTTTGGAAAAAAATTCTTCGTAAAAAGTGAAATAGGCACAAAATGCCATAAAAATGACCAAAATAGGCTTAGAATCACATTTGAATATTTTACAAATTAGGTAATTTTTGATATATCATTTTTTGAAAAAAAATCGATTTTTTAGGGATTCATTTTCAAAAAAAAATTTATAAATTTTTTACAAAAAATTTCTATAAATTCTCAAAAATCCTCAAAATATGTAAAAAAAATGAAAAATATGTACGAAAAATTGCGAAATATGTACGAAAAAGTCCAAAATATGTATAAAAATATGTACATATCACATATCATCATTTTGAATAAAAATGCCTATCATTAAAAAAAAATGAGTATTGAAACGAAGGCGCCAAATTCAAAAATCTTTTATTCCCAACTGATCAAATCTAATCAAACATAATTTTTAGTTGATAATTCGTGTTTGAAAGCTTTATTTGATTAAAAATATTAAAAGTAACAATATTTTAACAAAATGGGGAAGAAAACCAATGTTTTTTGGCTTTTGATGTATCAAAGGAATCCATATGTCTATCAAAAATGGAATTGAGCAATGTCTGATGTTCTCCGATCTTCAGCAGCAGTTCGTCGCCCTTGTACCGGAAGAAGCGCTCAGACTAAAACAAAAAAATAGTTTTTTGAACTATGAAATCGAAAGTTGTTCAACCTGCTTGTTCAAAACGTGGTGTAAATGTTCGATGCCCTGTTCACTGATCCATGCGAACCATCCCCAGCGCTTGGCAAAGTCTGGACCATGGGCGAGCGACCAATGCAATTTGGGGATGAATCCTGCGGCATTGTTTGTGTCAAATGCAGTTGGATAGGTCTCCCAAAGTTTCTTAAAAGGGGAATGTGAGAAAAATGCAAAAAAAATTTTTGCCTTGAAATAGCCATGAATGCCGAGACATTTGTTTGAGAAATCTGTGATTTGTTCTGTTGTCAATAGGTCCGCACGTCCAAAAACGTGGAGCTCCCGAATTTCGCCAAGGAGGGCGGCAATATCCATCGAAAACGGTGTTCCAATCGATCGGATTTCGGTTGAGGCGAGAAGTAGGCGCTTGTGATTTTTGCACTTACGGGGCTCAGCATTCGAAGTCGATGGCATTGTCTCGGTCGATGTTCCCTCTCCGGTTGTTGATGGAGCTTCTGTGGTTTGTCGAGGACCTGTAAAAACTTGATTTTTAATTGAAATGAAATTTTTATCAAAATTTCATCACTTTTTGGTGTTGAACCGCCTTTTTGAGCCCGCTCCTGGCGCCATTCCTTCCGCTTTTGTCTTGCTTCTGCACTAGAAGCCCAAAATGGCTTTGGGTGACTTGACATTATTAAATGAATATTAAAATTTCTGGAAAATGAGTCAAATGTTGGTCCCTTTCAAAAAATTTTTCTAGCTTTTTAAATTTCTTGAAATTTTGTATAGGCCTATATTTTGACCCCCTCTAGCGATTCCAAGTTTATTTTATGGAACTTAAGTTTTTAACTCGAGATCGGCTCTTCAGTTCTTACAAGGGAAAATCTCGGCAAAATTTTTAAATTAGTGGGGTTTTTTGGCGTTTTGAATATATGTAATGAGAATATCCGAAATTCAGTTTTTTTCAATTATACTTTGGAATTATTTTTTGTTTATGTCTCGAGCACAAAAATTAGTTACACAAACATTTTGCAGACAGCTTTTAATTGATACCACGAATTAGTTTGTATTGTTTTAGATTTGACAAATAAAATGTCCCCTTCTCTTTCCGTTGCCAACTCAAATGTCTCTCGACCGCTTGGCCAACCAAAAGTAGCGGGCTTCAAAGATAAGGATAAGCCGGAAAGTGTTCGTACTAGCAACATTGTGGCAGCAAAGGCTGTTGCGGATGCGGTGCGGACGAGTCTTGGGCCTCGGGGAATGGACAAAATGATCCAATCGGGCAACGGAGAAGTGACAATTACCAACGATGGGGCGACTATTCTCAACCAAATGTCGGTTGTGCATCCCACCGCAAAAATGGCAAGATTTGTGTTGTTTGCTTTTATCAATTGCACTGTTCAGTTGGTCGAGCTGTCCAAGGCGCAGGACATTGAGGCGGGCGATGGTACCACCACTGTTGTGGTGTTGGCCGGGTCTTTGTTGGACGCTGCAGAAAAACTTCTTGCCAAAGGTTGATTAAGCTCGCTTATACGCCAAATTTTAGCACTTTTGTTTTTAAAGGAATTCATCCGACCACCATTTCCGACTCATTCCAACGGGCGGCCACATTTTCTGAAAAAGTTCTCGAGGAAATGGCCACACCCATTGACATTAACGATGACGACGAGTTGGTGAAGCTCGCCATGACGAGTTTGAACTCGAAGGTCCTCAGTTCACTTTCTGCACTTTCTTTCGTTTGCCCATTGTTTCCTTCGATTTTCCTTTTTTCAGGTCGTTTCGCAATATTCCCATCTTTTGGCACCAATGGCGGTGCAGGCAGTGAAGAAACTGATGAGTTCACCGGAGGACTCAAGTGTCAATCTGAAGTTGATTAAAGTCGTTAAAAAGTTGGGCGAAACGGTGGAGGAGTCGCAGCTCATTGAGGGGGCGCTGATCGATCAGAAATCGATGGGCCACGGAGGCCCCGCGCGGGTGGAGAAGGCGAAGATTGGCCTCATCCAATTCCAAATCTCACCACCAAAGCCCAACGTACGTCCATTTCATGCATAGACAATGGGGCGGTGGGGGGGGGGGGGGGGGTTCATAGATTGGGCTTGCAATTAGCGAAATTCAAAAAAAAAAAATTTTGGCTACCTTTTCCCAATACTTAATTGGTATTTCAGATGGAAAATCAAGTGGTCATCTCTGACTATGCTCAAATGGACCGTGCGCTGAAGGAAGAACGAAATTACATTTTGGAACTGTGCAAGCAAATCAAAAAGGCCGGGTGCAATGTGCTGCTAATCCAAAAGTCCATTTTACGGTAAGCGGTGATGAACGCTGACTCGTTTTCCGACATGTTTTCATTTTTAACATTATCCTCTTTAGCGATGCCATCAACGAAATGGCGCTGCATTTTTTCGCAAAAATGAAAATTATGGTGATCAAAGACATCGAGCGGGATGACATCGAATTCTATGCCAAAATCCTCGGGTGTCGCCCGGTGGCATCCGTTGACCATTTTGTCCCGGAATCGCTCGGAACGGCCGATTTGGTGGAGGAAATTGAGACGGCTGATGGGAAAGTCCTCAAAGTCGGTGGAGTTTTACTCTCCTTTTTGGCTATTTTTGTAACTATTTTCAGGTGACCGGCCTTAAACAGAGTGGGTGCGCTGTGTCCATTTTGGTTCGCGGCTCCAGCAAATTGGTGTTGGACGAAGCCGAGCGCTCTCTGCACGACGCATTGTGCGTTATTCGCTGTTTGGTGAAGAAACGCGCCCTTCTGCCCGGTAAAAATACCTTGTATATCGTTCCAATTCGACGATTTGCTTCTCTTCCACAGGCGGCGGTGCCCCCGAAATGGAAGTGTCCGTCCGCGTCCGCGCAGCTGCTCAGACAAAACACGGAGCCGAACAGTATTGCTGGAAGGCATTTGCGGACGCACTCGAAGTGGTGCCATACACTTTGGCAGAAAACGCGGGACTGTCGCCCATCGAAACAGTGACGGAGATGCGCAGTCAGCACGCAATGGGAAACAAAGAGCACGGAGTGAATGTGCGAATGGTGAGCAAGCGGAATGGGAGAAGGGGCGGACACCCCACACCTTTTCAGTTTATTTATTAATGAACTGTCTGTTGCCCAAATTATGGTTTTCTCATTATTATGACATGTTTGAGTCCTTTCAGGGTGCAATTACGGACATTCGCGAAGAAAATGTGGTGCAGCCTCTTTTGGTCAGTTCGTTCGCCGTCAAACAGGCAGCCGAATGTGTGCGCAGCATTCTCAAAATCGACGACATTGTGAGTCTTACCCAGGCCATGTCTCCCATTCATTCTCTTTCCAATTTTAGGTTCTGTCAGTGCGTTAAATGTGACGGAGAAAGGCAATAAGAAATTGTTATGCAACCATTTAATAATGTTATGACGTTCATTGCGTAAATCGCTTTTTACTTTTAAATATTTGTCCAACAAAAGTTTAAACAAAATGATTTGTTATATTTTTTTCTTTAATACAAAAGTGCATTTTAAACGATGATACAGCAGACACTGCTCAAAATACAATGAAAACTGCTCTTGAGTTGGCAAAAAAAATTGTTTGTGGTGTATTTATTGCACACGTTTTTCGCCAAAAAGTTGGCCGAATTCTTACGGGAGTAGGTCCGCCGAATATTTAAAAATTATTTTGGTTTTTGAATTTAAGGTGATTCCATGCTGCCGACTATCCACGATGGCGACATTCTATGGGCTCGAGTTTGGGATCCGAACGATGCTTTACGACCGGGGGACGTCGTGTGTTTAGTTGACCCTCTCGATGCAGAAGAGTAAGGGAACAATTCTATAATATTCCGTTCGTGCCTCGAAATCCATCCTTTCCATAGGTATGTCATAAAACGCATTTCCGCTGTCCACAAAGACTGCATAGAAGTTCGCGGCGACAATGCGAAAAAGTCGTTGGACTCGCGCAAATATGGCCCCGTGCCGGCTGGACTTGTCCGCTACCGCGTGTCTTTGCGACTCCTCCCCTTAAATCGTTGAACATTGCGAAAACCAAAGTGATCAAAAGCTAACCAAAAACACTAATTGACTCGGTCGCTTTGCCTAATTATTTGCTGTCCCCAAAAGGCCTTCGGTTGGCTCCGTTCGCTGTGTCTGCCGCCGTTCCGCCCGTCGACCCTCCCCCAAATTACGAGTCCGCCCTTCTGCTCAGTTCACCTCACCCATAATGCTCAATTTTCATCTGATTATTGCATTTAATTTTCTCTTTTTGCGCTGGTGAAATAAAAGTGAATCAAAATCAGACAAATGGGACAACATTTGGTCAATGAATTGACAGGAATACGAAAACCTTCGAGTGTTCGTCCCTCCGCCTCATTATTTTATTTTTTTTATGTGCTAATAGTATTTTAGGTTTTACTCACAAATCCTTCCCCCCCCCCTCTCCTTTTTTCCGCTGTTTCTTTTATTTATTGTGTAATTAATTAATTCGTTGCTTAATTATTCCGCTTTTGTTCGTGTTCCTTCCTCTCTTTCTCTCTCTGATCAAATCACGTTTGCTCCGTTCTCATTTCTCCCCCTTTTTTATCGCCGCTTTTTGCCCAGCCACGCGTTCTTCAGCAGTGCGTTCAGTTCGCTTTCGCTGACCACCCTTTTCACGTATTTGTCGCCGCCGCTTCCCTCTTTAAGTTCCGTCGTGCGCATTAGCCAACGACGCTGAGGGCGCGGAATTCGCCGCTTAAACTTCGAAATGGCAATTAAAATGGAATAATAATAATTAATGCCCTCTTCGTTTGTCCCAACACTCACTTCGTCCCATTCTTTCGCTTCTCCCATTGCCATTTGTTTGTGCGCAAATCGATCCTTTGCCTCCGACGACAATCGTTCAAAAAGCAATCGGTGGGAAGCGTCGAGTGAATTGGCAGGCGAACGGACCAATTGAACAGCGGGTAAAGGCGGCAATTGTTTGTCATTGTCAGCAAATCCATTAAGGTCCTAATTGTTTAAATGGGCAAAAAAAATAATTAAATTGTAAAAAATGTGCGCTCAGAAATGACAAAGGTCCACATGGATTAGTTCGAATGGAAACTGCGTACGTTCACTCGTTTATCTCATCACAGCGCACGACAATAAATTAACGAAAATATTCAACAAAGCAAAGGAATTGAACCGATCCAAAGGGTAGAAGTGAGAACCAAAGTGACAACCCACTGAGCCAAACAAACACACGCAAGCACTCGCTCTTTATAAAACAAATACCTTAAAATTCTGTTGTTGCTGTTGGACAACAAAGCCGTTGCTGAACATTGTCTTCATGAGCAGCGCAAGGAACAGAATAAGCATCGGAAGGGACGAAAGATGCTTAAATGGAGGGGACTTTTGGGCTGACGGAGAGAAAAGAATTTCATTTGTTGGACAAATTAAGAGGGAAAACAGAAAGAAACTGCGGGGAAGGAGGGTTTAAATTTGGCACTGAAGGCCAAAAACGAGATTCTCGATAATGACTGTACTGATTTGTGAGTTTGTCATATGTAGACGCCAAAAAGAAACAATTGGCGCCCAAAAAAGTGCCATTTGCCTGAGGACACGTCAAGCCCAGTCAGTCATTAATTAACTCGCGCAATTATTATGCGACGTGGCCTAGCGTGATTTTGACCCATCAATCGTCCGTCTGTCTTCACTTCTCGAACCGAGGGCGGCACTTTTCGTTGGCACGACCCAAAAACCCACAAAATCCAATTGGAAACTATTTTTGTAAATGAAGCAATGGAATGATGTTGAGGGCCCGCCTACTATTAAAATTGCCTTCATTTTAATGATAATATTGTGGGAATGGCCAAATGAAAGTGAGGGGAGTCAAAAGGCGCAAAAACATCAATGGAAAATCCAAAAATTCCCAATTTTCCAAAAATGGAATGAATGATTCATTTGCTGCAAAATCGGCAACATTTTCCCACCATTTGTTTTTTGTTCTGTCATTTTCAGAATTTGGAAGGGATAACAAAAACAGTGAAAAAAACGAGCACAGAATACAACTACCGTATTTTCTCTAATTATCCCCCATGGGAGATTATTTTTCAACCTCTTCAGAAAGGGGGGGAGGGGATAATTGGAGAAAATACGATAATAATTACATGAAATATTCTCAAAACCCAAATTTGTGCCAAAAGGAAAAGGGACAAAAAAAGCAATTAAAAGGCAAAGGAAGTGAAATATGCCAAAGGCGACTCGGTCTTTGTAAGATTCGGTGCCAATTCCTAAATAAAAGCGACTGCTCTTTCCATGCTTATTTCCCTCACATCAAAGGAAAGGATAGGAAAAGCAAAGAATGGACAATCATCGGCTGCTCACCCACCGAAGGCACTTACGCACTATTAGCATTGCTTTTTGTCCCTCTTTACTACTAAAATTCGCCCTTTCCCTCCAATGGACGCCTTTTCCCCCGCGTAATTCACAACCAATTAGCGGGCAAGGGAACCTCCGATGGCCGACCAACGGATGCGCAAATTGCGCAATTCCCGCCCCCTCCCCCGCCCAATTGAGTCCCCTGGGGCATCGCCCGCACAGACGCTTAAGGAGCAAATTGGCCAACAGCTGATTGAGGAAGAAACCAAGCCAATGCCAAGGAATAGCTGTTTTTAGATGGAGAAACAATGCTTTAGGGGAGGGAATTTAATTTAAATGGAATCAAAATATTTGAGGAACAAATTTAAAATAGAAATGGTGAAAAGTTGATGGGAAATTTCTACATAAAAATAGAAATGTCCAAAAAGGCTAAAAATGCATTTTGAGTTCTTAAAAATTTATTTAAGGAGGCGTGAGATTTGTTCACAACCAATTTAACGTTTTTGTATTCAGTGGAATTTACTAAAGCAAAAAACGAAAGCCCTTTTAAACCAAATGGCCACTTTTATTCGGAGTTTTAGATTTTTGGTAATTGCCAAGTTTAACATCGGATTGGTAAAATATGGAATTGCAAATAATTTTTATTCTGATAAAATGAGAAAAACAATTGAAAATTTACGAATGCAAAAAAACTAAAGCCCGTTTTGAACAAATTGGCCACTAAAGTCGCGCATCACAGTCGGTCAGTTCGTTGTCAGTCTAAAAGTCAAATCCCTTTTTTCCATTCACTCTCATTCTCTCCCCCCCCCTTTTTTACCCCAACGCCTCCAAAATGACCATGCACACTTGCGCCTTCCCCGCCTTTTTGTTGCTGGAGGGAAGCGAAGGTGCGTATTCGACGCCATTTAACACAGCCTAAGGGAACATTGAAGTTAAATGGCAATGATTTCGCTGTTTCCTTCCCTCACTTTCCAAAGGTATCGCCGGTTGTTGTGCGGACCCGACTCAGCACAAGAAAAATCCGGATTCTTCCAGCGATGGCGGGCGCACTGCTCCATCAGCACGGAGACCGGGTTTTTGCCTGAATTTCGGGGTTTTCAATTCGTTTAAATAGCAGCGGAATTTGCTGTCGACCGGCAGAGTCGAGAACACTTTCCCGAGTCGGCGCCCGCTCGAGACAAGAGAAAAGACCTGCCAAATTGAGGGAAAAGGATTAATTTAACAAAGGCAATTTGTGCACCTTTTCTGTCCGCCTTCACATCCAATGCCAACGGCTCCAATTGCCCGGCCCTTTCACGGCCAAGGCCTTGGCCCGGCTGCCAGCCCATCCGCTGCAGCAATTTCAACCCAATTCCGCTGTTAATCTCCGGGGCTGTTCGAAATTGGTCCTGAAAAGCAAAACCTTCACAAATGTAAAAAAACACATTTGGCATTTCAAAAAATAACTGCCAATGGACGGAGAAAAAAAAA
>CP049706.1:7415384-7670986 GCA_004148225.2 Heterodera glycines
TGATTAACGGTGCCACTCACCTCTGCTGCCTTTAAATGCCATGCCTCCCAAAAGGGCGCCTTTGTCCGTTCGAAGTTGCGACGCTTTGGTTGGACGCGGCGTTTTCCTCGGAGGCAATGCACTTGAAGCGATTGTTGTTGCTGCTTTTTTGAGCAGATGAGCGGGTAAAAAGGTTGCATATTTGGGATAGCATTTGAAGTACTGAATGCCCTTAAAAAGCACTGAATTTATATAAATGCCTCAATATGCCATTTGTGCCTGAAATTTTCCGTCCGAGTCGCCCAATGGTCGGTCCAACACAATGCCGGCAAAAATTTGGTCAGCGACATAGTTGAGGAATTTGATTTTTCCCGCCCTTCCATCGTCGACAATTACTCGGTCACCAATGTCGAAACAGAAATACAATTATTCAGAAAAATTTCCCTTTTGTTGAAATTTTTACCCAAATTGGGCCGCGTAGGGCGAACGTTCCCTGCTGCCGCCCGCTTGTGAATTTGCGACGGAAAAAGCGACGGAGTAAACGGAATTTGTCGGAGATCGAGCGCCTGCAACAGACACAGCGGGAGGAACACGAGGCGAACGTGCAACAGAAGACAAAGTGGGCCGAATTTTGACCAATTTACTCGGCCGACAAAAGAGACCGTGCCGCTCATTACACTAAAATGCCAGCTAATTAATTGAGTCGCCTCCATAAAGCATGAATAATTATAGCAAATGGCGAAGACGACCTCAAAATATTTGATGCCGTTCACTGAACCATTGTTTTTGCCGTCCGGAGTGTCCAGAATGAGCCCAACCCATTCTCCCGGCTGAAATTGAGTTCTTCCGACAAAAGCAACACGACCTGTAAAGTAGTGTCCGCGTGTTTCCAAGGTCAAAATTAAAAACCAATTCGCTCGCCGACTTTCACCGTTTCGCCAACCGCAAAAGTTTCGGAACTTTGCGCTTCTGAGCAAGTGGAGAACACCGATTCTTTACCTAAACTTATTTGTATGAGGATCCTTTAAATCTAAACACCGCATGATTGGCCAATGTGGGCCCAAAAGTCCCACTTCGGAAAATTACTGATATTTAAAATTGTTACTTACTCGGCGTTTTCTTCATTAACTACAGCAAAATCAATCAGTCTCCTTCTTTAACACAATAAATCCGGGCAAAAAAATTTTGTTTTTTCATAAACAGAAACTCTATGGTATAAAAGAATAAACTCATAAAAGAAACAGCAAATATTTTGAGAGCAACAAATTTTTATCATCTAAACCAATTTGTGCAAAAGAGAATGTCCATTTAATAACATCTCTATTGAATAACTTCTTCCAAATAAAATCACGTTGAATTTCCTAAATTGTAAAATCATGCGATCAGTGAAGCGTTGCACCCTCTCGAGGACGACTCTGAACAATTTTTTTTACTAATCAAAAAATGATCATGATATATGATGATTCGTTTGAAAAAGCAAACCTGGAAGTCCTTGAAACGCTCGCGCCAATTGGTGTCATTAACACCAATGCCCCATGGGTCATCTGCCAATGGAAGAAATATTTATAGCCTTTGTAGTATTTTTTTAATTGTAATGAGAACTTACAATACTCGTTGAGATAGCGAAGGTCCTGATACTTATGTGGGAAATACTGGACGAGTTGGTCACGCCAACTGAAAATGAAAAGAGCGGAACTAAAATTTTTTAAGGTTATGAAAACTCACAGCTGCTCGACTGGCGGCATTTTCGCCCATTTGTCTTCAATCTTCTTCATTTCCACAAGTCCATCCGCCGTCTTAAGCTCGTGAAACTTGACTCGGGCCTCCTAAAATTTACTCACTTACCTATGCATTGGATAAGATATATTCGTATTAAAAAAGGGGCGCAAAGTTTCTCACATTGAATTTCACCCACTGGTCAATTTGTTTCTTCAGATTGTCAGGTATCGTTCCGTATGGAATGCTCAACGCTTCCCATTGCTTCTGCAATGAGTCAAGAACAGTCGAATTTTCCGGCATTTGCTTCTTCAGTGTAGCCCAGTCAACTTTAGGCAGATCAGCCTGGTGTTGTACAACCCTAATAAAAATAAATAAAAAAAATCATTTTGATACAATTTAATTACTCTGCATGATATGAAGAGTTTTGTGCTTTCAAACGATTAAGCTCCTCCTCCTGTTGTGGCGTCAGCCGTTCGGCCAACTTAGCCCAGTTAACTGAGCTGACAGCAACACGCTTAGCAGGTTGTGCCATTAAATATTTCACCTAAATTTGGCACATTAAAGTATCCAGTTATCGACTTTTCATCAATAAACTCCATTCAAAGTTACAGAACCAAACTTAAAAAACTGTTGGAGACCAAGATCATATCCAAATGTGTAAGCGGCTTTTGTCCTTCTTTTGGATTCTTTATTTGAATAAATTTGATTTGACTTAAAAAAAAACTTAAAAATACGTAACTAATTTCTTTTAAAGAATTCTCTAAATAAATTCTCAAAAATTTTGAAATCTACATATGTCGAAAACTTATTAGTTTTTCAAAATTTAACGAAGAAATTTAATTTTTTCCAATATTACACTGAATTTATGCGTAATTTTCTTAAGCACAATAAAATCACAATCAATTTTTTTAAAAAAACGCCTTACTTTAACTTATTTAAATCTGAGAAATGCCGTCGCGAAATTTGTCAGCAAAGAAAAAACAACAGAATTCGTTAGTTCGGGATGAGTCGACCTCTTCACCCAGCAGAACGCCCAAATCGGTGTCGAAAGCGAGTAACAGCAGCAGTAGCCAACAGAAACTTCAGAAGAAGCATAATTCATCAGAACTGTCCACGATTAGCAGTGGAAGTGTCGAGTACGACTTCTTTTGTTTTTTGAGAAAATACAGCTAATGTTTAGAAAGGATCTCAGCTCTTCAATGTCTACCAATCCGCACGGACATCCGACGGACAAAAAATGGACCATTGGGGAGAAAGTGTTATGCCGTTATCTGAACTCGGAGCACATTTATTATGAGGCTAAAGTGATGTTTCTGAAAGACTTGTCTGGCGGAGATGTCGGCTATGGCATTCATTATCCGGTCATTTTAATTTAATCCATTTTATCGCATTGAAGATTTTAGGGTTGGAGCAACCGTCACGACGAAGTTGTACCACAACATGAAGCACTAATTCGCTTCAAGAATTACTCCGATGAAGAGGCAACCAAGGCAAAGGTTATTTTTCGAGTATTTTACGATGAGTGTTAAGAAAAACAAATTTTAGGAAGACGTGAAAAGGGCTCAGCAGATGCTAAATGCCAAAAAAAGAAAGCAATCGGAACTGAAGAACCGCTCGCAAGCGCATGATGAAAGTAGTCGCTCCAGCACACCAGGAAGCGCCGACAACGCATGTAAGTCATTTATTTGTCAGTGCAATTACCGGTGCGTTGTACGTTTAAAAGTATTGGACTCTAACAAATTGGATATGACCATTGCGTTTAAATTAAGTTAGGATTAAGTTGTCATTTAATATGCACAAGTAGGAATTTAGCAAAACGTAAGATCGCCCGTCGGACGACAATTGAAACAAGCGCAGTGGCCAAAAAGGACATGCCCCAAGTCACATTGACCGACCCTTTGCGACGCATTCTGATAGACGACGAAAACCTGGTCAACAAACAGTTCATGTTGCCAAAATTGCCTGCACGGATCACCGTCTTCGAAATAGTTCAAAAGGTCTCTAATAATGTTTTCGAATAACTTTTGCTTTTCAGTACCGTGAGTCGGTGGTCGGTGTGGGCGAAAGCGGAAATGGCGGACTGTCGCCGCGTGAGTTTTACATTGAGTACGCGGATCGCGACAACGTGCTGCTGAACCCTACTTCAGAGAATTTGGAGCACTCCGCGCTCGGTCTTTTGGACTATTTTGAAACGGCCGTAGGCACCATCTTACTGTACAAATTCGAACGGCCAGCCTTCAACGATTTGGTCGAGGAATTGAAGAAGCAAAAGTCGGAGGAGGCGGAAAATGAAAGCGAGGCGGAACAAAGGGGAGGAGCAGGTCCGAAAGGGTCATTTAGCGATCCACCAAAAAGTGATTAATAGTCTTTTGGAAGTGAGTGACCCACCACCGCCATTAGTTTTACTAATGCCACCCTTATTTGTATTGTTTCCCTCGCACAGGCAGTGAACTTGAGACCAGCAAACCTTCGACTGGCGCGTCTTTGGCTGAGAAGCGTCTTTGCTTCTCCAAGCAATTCGGACTACCGCATTTGCTGCGAATGTTTGTCCGTTTCACGGACATGGTAAGCAAGGAAAATTATGGATAATAAAAAGGAAGGGGAAGCATTTTATCTGTTTCTCATCTTACAAGGGAACATTCCGAACTGTATGTGTTCAAATCACTTTTAAACCACTTTTATCGTGTAGAGCATAGTCGATTTACTATTCCAAATTTTCGGCTTTTTTGGCTCCGGCGCCAAAATGATCAGAAAAAATTGATCAAAGGTCCGAAAAATCGAGAAAAATGACAAAATTTTTAAAAATTCTAAAATAATGATAGAGTCATTAAACATTTTTTAAAATGATCAGCAAACATTTCTCTATCAAATGGCATCATAAAACAATTAAAATAATTGAATAAAATATGTTAGGTGGATGAATAGTTTGAAAAAAATTCAAAATAATTCATCATCTGTCTAGCGGATCCGAACCCATGACAAATGGTGAAGAGAAAATTAATCAAATTATCGACTATGCTCTACACGATAAACTTTTACGCAAATTAAGTTGGCTTATACCGAATGGAGCGAACGTTCTTTGGAGGCGATTATTCGTCATGCGCAAGACTTCGTGATGTTCCTCAGTAAAAACCATGCCGATTTCTACGATGTTGAAAAGGTGAAAATTCAGGGAAAACGGGAAGCGAAACACAATTGCATTTCCAGGATTATATGTTGGCGCCGGCTGAATATCATAAGCGTGTTTGGGGCAACCATTCTTGACGTAAGGCGCGACAAATTATTGGGAGTCACTGATATTCATTGGATTTTTTGGCTAGATCGATTGCAATTGCTCTCCTCTGTTTATTTATTGCTTTTGTCACTTCTGTTGCAATCATACAGACTGCTCATCACTGTCACAGTCGGTTGTCAACTGATGTTTTAAACCACTCAAATTCAGGCGAAATTTCTCCAAACCATTCCCACTCGTTTATTTCCCATAATATATTTCTCGCATTTGCTGATGTATTATCGCTAAACTGAAAATCATGCTTTCTGAACCCTGGTATTTGTTCGGCTAACGGGAACGCCACACAAAACATAAAAGATCAAGCTGGTGCGTCATCATCAAGTTTTTTCAATTTTATTCTTGCTCCCATAACGGATTTAAACCGCGCAAGTTGTGCGTCTGTCATGGAAATATCGAAGATTAAAAATTGGCCACATTCACTAGTGGTGGGACCTGAAAAAAGAATATACATAGTAAAAAGGAAATGGGACTTAAACCTTCTGCTGGGACTAAACCTTCCGAGTAAAGGTATGGAATGGCCGTAGACCCCGGAGCCAAGCGGAAACGTCGAATACGACTGCCAATTATGGAGCGAGTGGACTGAAAAAAGATCAAAAAACATGTGGAATCATCGATTAATTGATTTTGATTTACGCAGTCCATTCTTCGAATAAGGGAAGCCATTCCGTCCAGTGTTCGACAAGAAATTGGCAAAGGAAACAGCGAAAAAGGCGATAGTAAAGATGGGACGGCACTTGAATCATGTGCAGAGATCTGACAAAGAGAGTGAATTGAGATGGTTCATGGAAATATAGGGTGGTTTATGCTAATCTGGTAGAAACAATAACATGCGAACAAAAGGCAGATTATGAAAATGGAAGATGGATTTATGCCATTTCCCCTTGCTTTTTACTTTCTCAGTGTCCTCCTCTTCGGGTGGTAAAAGTGCCTTTTTCCGAAGCCATTTGAGTCGTTCTGGGCCGCATTTGTCTAATTTGTTGCCCACTGTGATGATTCCATCGATCAGTTCTCGACGAATGTTGAGACCCTAAGGAAAAATTAACCAATTAGATAATTGGCCTCGGGGGAGGCTGTTACACCTCCAAACGACATAAGATAAAAAGAGTACTTTTTCAGAAATTTCCATTTTTTGATCCAATTAATAAAGGTAGCATTTTTAACCTTGAGTGTTTCTATAACTTGGTCACGTTGCGAGAGAATGTCGCGATGAGACAAATCCATCACATGGATGAGAAGGTCCTATGAAAAGGAAACAACAATTTAGACACAATAATATCGCTAAATTCTCACAGCGGTTTCGATGTATTGGAGAGTGGCGGTGAACGAGGCGAACAGTTTAATGGGCAAATTCGAAATAAACCCAATTGTATCGGCCAGTAAAATTTTGTGACGGGACGGAAGGACAGCCTAGTCAAAAGGAAAAAATGAAATGGAAAAAGGCAAAAATGCCTGGTGAAGGGTCGTGTCCAAAGTCGCAAACGGACGATCTTCGCCACACAACGATTGTTCATCTGTTAAACTGAACAGCAAAGAAAAAACACAATCGGAAGTGTGCGTTTAATGTTGTTTACCTTTTAATCAACGATGTTTTGCCTGCATTTGTATAGCTAAACTTTAGGATTAATTTTTTAACCAATTTTAAACTCACCCAATGACACCGATCACTGCCATTTTGGAGGCATTGGCCGAGGCTGAAGCCTCAAGTCGGTGTCGCACTTCGTTCGCACGCGACGCAATCGCATTGCGAATTTGCTTTCGCAGTGAATGTTCGCGCATTCGAAGAAGTTCCACGCGTCGCGTCCCCTCGGTGGTCCTTAAAAAATGATTTGTGGAAACTTTAGAAACAAAAGCCCGTTAGTTCAAATGATTAAATGAATATAAATTCCGTTTAATTACTAGCCTTCCCAAAGATGGAATCACTTCGTCAACATTCAGTGACTCTGCCAGTTCATCAGAGGAGGAGGAACTTTTGTTTGCCTCAATGTAACACAAACGATCTCTGAAACAGATTAGTTCAAAAAGCAGGAATATTCGGTTCATTTCGATGGTTTTATTAGCCTCATCAGATTTTGTTAAATCTCTTTAAAACTTGGATATGGCAAACAAAACCTCATAAGAACCGAACATTTAAATAAGCACCGAATGTACGGAATCTCGGCAAGTGCTATTTGAAGTCGGGCTTCCTCCGTCCGGGCATAAAGCTTGAAAATGTTCAACACAATGTTGTAACGGTCGTAGACCGGAATGCCAAAGTAGGAGTTCAACTCGCGCTCAACAAAACAAAGGTTTTCAAAGGAACGGCGACTGTTTCCCTCGTCCGTTTACCTGTTGGGCGGGAGCCAAAATGTCGATGTTTACACAGAGGGCATTCACAGGATGTTGGAGCATCCATTCCCGAATCCGTTCGAGCCTTCCAACGCCCCAAACTAATTTTTTGCGAATTAATTGCGCATCGGTGTTGAGCACAATGGCACTAACAATAAAGCAAACAATAAGCAACACTCTGTTCGTCACCCTCCCGTACCTGACGACAGTAAATCCGGGAATGGTCTCGCAAAGCGTTTGCGCTTCGTCAATCTGAAAAGATAAGGCAGTAATTTGGGCATAATTAAAGAGCGGGAATTTAAACAAGACATTTGAGAAATCTGAACATCACCTGTTGCTGAACAGTTGTGTTTTTAAGTGCCATTTTGCGAATGCGCGGATGGACAAGGAGAATGCGCTGGTCACGCGAACTCCCCGAAATGTTGCTGAGACCATAAGCAACTTTCAATTCGGTGAACTCACGCTCAGTTCGTTCAATATAAAAAGAGAATATTAAAAAATTAATTTAAGCACTCATTTTGGTAATACTGTGCTTTGCCCCCCCCCCTTCTTTCGAAAAATTTTTTTATGATTTCAAAAGTCATGAAAACATATTTAAAAGTGTTTTCGGGGTCGGTGATCACGAATCCGGCACCCACTTTGAGCAATTCCGAATCCCGGACCCGAACTCGGACAAAAAGTTGAAAATTCAAATTTTTCAATTTTCAGATTTTCCGTTCAAACTTTGTTTAAATACACGGAAGTGAACTAAAAGTCATTAGTGCTTCAATAAAAGATAATATAAACCATAGACAAAAAATGGAAAGTCGAAAAATTTGAATTTCGACTTTTTGTTCGAATCGGGTCCGGGGTTCGGAATTGTGTTCGAAATGGGTGCAGGATTCGTGATCACCAACCCCGAAAACCCTTTTAAACATGTTTTCATGACTTTTGAAATCATAAAAAATTTTTCGAAAGAAGGGGGGGGGGACAAAGCACAGTATTAGCCTCATTTTTACCAAAGCGATAACCATACGCGAGGCATTCTCATTGTACCTCAAAAATATTGCTCACCCTAATTTTTGAAAAAAATCTTGGTAATTTTTTGCAGAATCCAGTCGTAAGTGCTTCAAAGAAAAAAAATCGCCATGCTTGTGCGAGTAATACACGTTCGGATGCCGAAACCCTATTCCATCCCTGCTTATCCCTAGCACTTGTGCCGCCCTTTTACCATGGCTTCTGTACCTCATTGTCCTTCGATTGTCTTTCATCAGAAATCTTATCGCCGCAATTTCCAATCATTCCACCAGCAGAAGTGATGAAATTTGAAGGCCACTTGTCCGAATAAAATCGCCGAGCACTGAAATTGACGAACCTACCGCTAACATTTGCAAATCACGAAATTCTGATATAAATCGAACTGACATTGCATTCGCTTTTCTTCTGAGCAAATAGGTCGACAGTTGCCCAAATTTACTACACAACGCACCACAAATTGAGCAGTGCATTATCAAAAGTTTTAGGAACTGTAACAATTATTAAATGCAAAAATCATTATTTATTGATTTGGGTAAAACCAAAAGCACAAAATCAGAACAAATGCTGAGATAACTCAATTTATTCACCCGAATTCAACGTACACTTTCATACAATATTACCATACAGTACCATCAAGGGGAACACAAATTTGATTGGAATCAAACAAATAAAATCAGGAAAACAAATCAAAGCCCAACAACCAAAATACGTGAATACCACAAAAAGAAGCGGAGAATAGAATAATTATACGGGCAATTAAGTACTTTCAGGCAGGAAATGATTGAGTGGAAAAAACTAGAACAAGACTATAATATATAAGGGAAAGACAGAAAAGCGAGGGAAAAGAGAACGGCCAACAATTCAGTCAATCCAAAGCAAAATCTGAGCATTTGTCCATCAGCATCAACGTTTATACAGAGATCGAGTGCGGATTCACCTGAAATGTTTAAATCTTGTTGCGAAATTCACTTTAAATGTTTAAAATTTTGTAGGTATATAATTAAACGGTAATACTGGAGGATTGCGGGGTTCTATTCGGTTTTACGCGTCCCATGACTCTTTACGCGTCCATGGCATTTTACGCGTCCCAACAACAGTTTACGCGTCCCATGGCATTTTATGCGTCCCATGACATTTGTGTTCATGGCAGGGATGTCATTCCGAGGCTCAAAAATTTTTGGAAACCGGAATTAAGTGCTATCCCTGGTCTATGGTATTTTAGCCGTCCTAATAACTATGATGAAACCTTTTTTTGTCCGGTATTCAGTAATTTTTTAGAATTTTGTTGTTAAACATAAAGTATAATACAACTCATACACAGGCAACTCGAACAATGGCTTAGAATAGGCCTAAGCTTTTGGCTTAAACCAAGGCTTAGGCTTTTTTTGTAAAATTTTTTATATTAATAACTTTCTGTTGACATTATTAAGAAAAATTATAAAAAGAAGATTCTAGCTTGTTTGTCCAACCGAACTGCTCGTCAAACTGGCGGTGGCTACGGCCCCGTGGTGAACGCGGCCCCGGCGTGCGGTGACTGCTGTCTGCCCGGCCAGCCCGGCCCGCAGGGACCACCGGGAAGACCCGGCAAACCCGGAAAGCCGGGAGCACCAGGAAACCCCGGCACGCCCGGCAAACAAAGCTCAGGACAAATGATCCCCTTACAAATTATTTTAAAGAAAAAAACTAGAAATTTATTTGATGGTAAACCTAAATAAATCGTAGAATCCACAATTCTCCACTATTAACATTTAGAGTGAAAATTAGAAAAATAACAATTTCGCGTACACTCAAGGGGGTTATGAGATTTTCAGTAGAGAAACAAATTCATAGGTACAAAACCAAAATAAAGAACTGAATCATGCAGAAATAAGTGAAACGAGAAAAATGCAACTGACAAGCTAACCGTGAGATTCAGTGCTTGCGACGCTGCTTCATCTGATCGTCTCTCTCGCGCACGCGCAAGAGAAAATCGTTCCGAAACTCCTCCTCAAAATAATTACAATAGATAGACAATAACCGCTACTTGGAAGAGTGAGGTCATAACAAATAAATTGAAAATAGGTGACACGTGCATGGATTGAAAAAGATAATCTCTATTTCAGAGTATACGACCAAAAGACTATATACTGAACAATTTAGGATATACTGAAAGGCTATGATCAAGAATTTCGAACCACGGGACGAATTCGAACAGTCAGAATTAAAAGTAGTGTAACGTAAAGCGGAACGTACCACAGATGAATTTGGCACATTTTGTGGAGACTGTCCGCTGCGCAAATGACGAGATCGTAATTCGCGTCCCTCCTTCTCAGCCTTGTACAACGCCAGTCCTACTGAAATACCGAATTTAGGCAAACTGATCGTCAGACATATTATTTGAGTTATAACGGATGAAATATTACTATATAGACAATGAAAACAAGTTATTTTCAGACAAAACTTACATGTCGACGACTTATGAGATCCGAAAAATCCCTGCGACTTCTCATCATCACACTCCTGTTTTGGAATGCCTTTGCTGGTCTGCAACTTGTTCGGCGAAGATTGTGGAGCAAGTGATGGCGACCGGACCAAGTCATCACGTCCGTTGGCTGAACAAAGTTCCGCTGCAAAAGCAATAAATGCTGTCATTGTATCGGTGCGATATTTAGTTTTACATTGCATTTCCCACTGCACACCGTTGTTGCCACTGTCCGTGTCCGCCACTTCGTTATGTTCTTTTCTGTTGCCGCCATTTTCGTTAATCGTCCGTTGGTTCTTTTGCTGTTCAATCTCCTCAAAGAGTCCGTCAATGTTCAAACCGTTGTATCCCCCCTTGGCTGCCGAATCCGACTGTTGGTTGTTGTGGCTCTCCCGGTTGTTGTGGCTCTCTCGACTCGGTTTCCCAGCACCATCACTTCCCTTTTTGCTTGTGGACTTCTTCGGAATTTTCCAAACGGGCGGTCCTTTTCCAGCGCCAACAGCTGTAATCTTTTGGGGTTGTCGATGGTTTATCTCCCCATCATCACCCATAAACCCATTCTTTTGATTTACAAACCTTCTGATGCATTACGCTTGTTCCCTCCGGATGATGTTCGATTGGTTCGGCTTGTGTTCGTCGTCGTCGTTCCACTCCCACCGCCTTCTGCCAATGCCGCGCCGTTGCTCGTGTTGTTTGCCCCCGAGTGTTTTTCCGCTGTCTGTTGCACCACTTCCGTCCTGACAACAACTGTCGGCGCAGGAACCACTTGGACAACGCGAGGCTGATGCGATGTTTGCACTTGCTGTTGCGTCTGTGGAAGTTCAATCGCTGTGCTGTCATTGTTCGAAGTTGTAGTGGCAGCGGACGACGAAGTGGCCACGTCGCCAGAATTACGGACGCAATGCTCAAGTGCAGCACGGACTTTTGCCCGCTTCTCTTCAGTGTCCTCACGGATGATGATTTTAAACTAAAATAATGAATTCATAACTAATGTAAAGAAAGGATGCGGAATATCTAAGAATTGACCAAGCACAAATTGATTAAACCGAATTTAAAAGGGCAATAAATAACCTCAAATTCACTCTCAGAGCCATGGACCAATTTCATATGTTCAATAATTGCGCCTTCTGTAGGGTAAAGACCACTGGCAAACTGCGGACACTGCTCACAAACATACGGCAAACATTGGAAATGGTGTTGTGCAAAATGTGCTTCCAGATGGTCGATGGATTCGAAAGTGATGGGATTCCGACGCTTGCACAAATGACAAGTGAAAATGACGCTTGATGATGACATAAACAGCAAATATGGGTTCGCTAAAATACCCTACAAAAATAATGTTTGGAATAAATTCAATTTTTAGAAATTGTCGAAAAGAAACATAGGTATGCAGTGAATTAGAGCCAATTTAAAAGAGTCTGGAGTAAAAGTACCGATGGTACCCCCCCCCCTTTTTCGAAAAACAAAATTTTTGAATTTTTTTCGAGAAAAATCATATTAGGGGTTTTAAGGGTCGGAGAATCCGAATCAGATATTAATTTCGACCTATGTCGAAGACCGAACCCGAATTCGAGCAAAAATTCGGTTAGGGTTCGACCTAGGTCGAAATTAATGTCAGATTCGGATTCTCCAACGCTTAAAATCCCTAATATCATCTTTTCTCGAAAAAAAATTTCGAAAATCTCGTTTTTCGAAAAGGGGGGGGGGTACCATCGGTAGTATTACCGAGTCCGGCAGTGCCATAGGTTCCGCGGCAAAAAATTGAGGGAGGGGGGACGGCAAATTGAACTATCAGTGTTTGCCGTTGCTAAGTCACAAAGTAATTCGTTGCTTAAACTTAGTCACTTCACAACAAGTTTAAAAGAAAATTTATTTAAGCGAAATCAAAACAAAATGATGTGTAAGAAATTTAATAGTAGGTGAGAGGACAAAGGCAGTCAGGGAACCTGACAAAAAATAGAATGAATTAAGAATTCTGACAAATAGCTGAATTGGATCGCTTTTATTGTCTTTACAATTAGGCCTGGCTTGTCTTTGCTTTGGAATGTGAAGTGTTTTTTTTTATTCTTAAAAATGGCTTTATGTTTAAAGTAAGATTTAAAAGTAAAATTTAATACAGCTTTTTGCACTTTATCTCCGGATTCCATTTATTAAAAATTGTTTTGCTTATTCGACGCCATTCATATTTATGCCATTATCATGCCAGCCGGTGTGACGAAAGGGCACGCGCACACGGCGCCTCCTTCACCGCCCAAGGACCCGCTTAGACGTGCCATTCAACGTTTTGAAAATGAACATCGCCAGCACCTTCACTTGCAGTTAAAACAACGGCAACAAGGGAATGGGATAAATGGTGGGAGCGAAAATTTACCCCTAACAGTGCCGGCGGCATCGGCCAGCAGTTCTTCCTCTTCTTGCAGCCTCACATTTAGTGAGTTTTTGAGGTTAGGTCAGAGTGAAATTTATTTAACAATGTTCAGCTGAGGCTAAGAAAAGCATTGCCGAGCAGGAGGAGCAGCGGGGAGTCATCTCAATGCACGTCTGCTGGAATGACTTTTCGCCTGACCAAAACAAGCGAAAAGTGCGCTGGCTGTTCGAAATTCAACAACTTTGTACGTTAGCGGAGAAATACTCTATAAAAGCCCACTGCTAAAAACAAAACGGGAATTTTTGGATTTGTATCCGAAAATCATAAAATCCGAATTTTGTGTATTTAGTCAGTGTCCAACTTCCCAAAATGCCGCGTGAATACATCGCTCGGTTGGTGTTCGACCGCTCCCATCGCAATTTGATGGTTTACAAGAAAAACAAAGGTGCCATTGCCTCCATTTGCTACCGTCCTTTTGCCGAACAGGGATTTGCCGAGATTGTGTTTTGTGCAGTAGCAGCCGATGAACAGGCAAATGGACAAAACAAACAAAATTGGATCATAATATACACAATACTGAAACAAAATTTGCGTATTATGCCCATGCATTGCGTTATTTTAGGTCAAGGGTTATGGCACGCACCTGATGAATCATCTGAAGGATTTTATGGTCTCTCAGTTGGGCATTTTCCATTTGCTCACTTACGCCGACGAATTTGCCATTGGATATTTTGCTAAAGTTGTTAAAATCCTATATCAAAATTAGTTAATTTAGCCGTTTTAAGCAAGATTTTGTCATGCAAATCCCACTGCCGGAAGGGCGTTACAAAGGCTTTATTAAGGACTATCAGGGGGCTACACTGATGTACTGCCAATTGCATCCAAAGTCAGTTGGTGGGAGAGGTAAAAGACAGACAGCGGACAGATAAATAATACGCAGGATGATCTACGTTCATGCCAAGCAAATTTACCAGGACATGCGCACTTTGTACATGTTGGCACTGCGGGAGCGCTTTCCGAACTTTGGTCGCGAATTTGACGGACTCGAAACGCAATTCAGACTCAATGGTGAGTTGAATTGAATTACAAATATCGAAGAGATTTCCATTTGATTGCTTCGCTTTCTCTTCAGAGGGTCGTCAGTTGCGCGTTGAGCAAATTCCGGGCGCCGAAACGTTGCACAATTTTGAGGAGTTACGCAGAACGAACTCGGAGGCGCAGCCGGACGCACAGCAAACGATGCGATCCGTGCTGCAGAAGTTGAAGACGGACAGAAACGCGTGGCCCTTCCAAAAACCGGTCGACCCCGACGAGGTGGGCATCAACTGCTGACAATCGAGAGGATTAGCGAATTTAATAGCAAATGAGAGTGCCTATTAAGGTGCCCGATTACTACGATTACATTCCCTTCCCCGTCGACTTGGGCTCAATTGCCGAGCGCCTGAAGTTGGGCTATTACACTCATGTAACTTATCATATATTAAATGGGCAATCCAAGCGAACTCTGAGATATTACTGTGCTCATAATTCTTATCAGGAGCGAATGTTTGTCGCCGACATTCGCCGGATGTTCGACAATTGTTACAAATTTAACTCACCCGAGAGCCAATATTATTACCACGGCTACAAACTGAATGAACTTTTTGATCGGCTCACCCGCCAACATTTTGCTCATTGCAAATTGCAGGCGCCGCTGCCCGCGGTGAAGCCGGAGTATGTGCCAAACGCCGGCGGAGGAGGGAGAAAATGAAAGGGATTTTTGTGGCATTTTGTAAATTTGTGACGGAATTTACATCGATCTCTTGTATTTTTTGTTATTCTTAAGTGCCTATTTACCCCAATAAAATTCCATGAAAAGCGTGTTTTCTTTTGCTGCGTTTGGCGGATGGTTTTATTTATTATTCCATGGGGCGGGGGGCACCATCCTTCTATAGGATTACACTGACCAACGAATGAAAAAGCGCCCCTACTCCAAATGGTGTTTTGTTCGTGCGTGAGGAATTGATCCATCCGAAATAATTCTGCGCTCGGCGTTTGTCCATCCTTTAGAAGGTGAGAACGAGCCAACCACAGCAAATTCACCAAAAAAAGACCGCGATTCGACCGTTTAATTCGATCGTCCAGTGGCGGGAATTCTCGCAAAAGCATTCGACGTCCATCGTTTTGACCATTCGTTTGCTCACCGATCGGATGGGAAAAACGATGGAAGACAGGTCCGATCAGTCAGCAGTTGAGCAGCTGATCGGGTCCAACAAAACCAAACGCATTACGTAACTTGGCAGAAAAAACAACAAACATTTCTTTTCCATTGGTCAATTAATTAGTTAATTAAAATCGTTTGGGTCTGTCCCATTGTTTTTTCCCACGGATTTCGCCTTCCTTTTCAATATAAAAAAATGTTTTTCCTCCACGCCTTTTTTTGTCATCAGCTGATCGTGTCCATTTCGCTTTTGTTTTCTTTTATTAATGTGAGAGTTTTGCCAAAGGTTTTTACATTTTTTTGAACATTTCTTTAGACACAGAAAGTGCCGAGCACCGCAAACATTGAGGAATATGAGGACGCGATGTTGGACGAGGTCGAGCAACGGCCGGCGGAGCCGACCTCTCCCAGTCCCTCAATGATTTTCCTCTCAGATTTTTGCCGAAACAAATTCCAAATTCCCCGAGGGTGCCATCGTTGCCGGGGGCCCTTCCCTTCCGTTGCCTTTGCCAATGGCGCCGACCCCGGCACAAGACGGGTGGGGCAATGGGAGCGAGTGTCAAGTGGGACACTGGCAAAACTGTACAATTTACTTAAGCCAACCCTTCGCCCCGCCCCCTCCGAATGGCACTCGGCAAAATGCTCACAGAAATGCCGTGGGCCCAACAGAAGCAGCAGCGAACGACGGCATTGACCCGAATAGGAAACCAACGCCGGGGGCGGTTTTCTCCAACCCGGGCTTTGAACCCAACCAAGTTGGTTCTGCCGACTGTGAGGGGCGGTTGTATTGGGACAAGGCAAAAGGCGGTTCTTGCGATTCTTTCCCAATGCTTTTAAGGCTCCCGTCGGCTTCGACCGCCCCCCGTCCAATGGCTTTTCCAACGCGGGACGGGACAATGCGATGCTTTTCCAAGGCCCATTGACTGATTTGGTTGGCCAAGGGGCACAGAATTTTTACAACGGCGTCAGAGCGGTGAGTGAGGGGATTAAATGCAATTTTTTTCTCGAGGCAGAAAAGGAATTGGGCCAAAATCGGCAAAATTAAAATTTTTAGGCCGGACGCATATTGGGCATTGACGCGGGGCAATACCGACCATACGAAATACCACTGCTTAGCCAAGGGGCACGCTTCTTTGGACGCAGAAAATGATTAAGCAAACGGACAAAAATTAATTGCATATACCTAATACATTAAAAGGACTGAATTTCAAATTAAAATTAATTAAATTATTTTTCATTTACTCACACCGTTTCAATTTTGGCCTCTCAGTTCCAAAAAGATTTGCATGTGTGGCGAAGTGGTTTTTGTAAGATAGTAAAGGGACAAAGGGTGGTGGTTCGAGTCCGTTGTGCAACATGAATATTTTTATTTATTTTTGTCCAAAATATTAAAAAATGACGAATTTTGGGAATTATTTTTGAAGGGTTTTCCCAACCAAATTGGAAAAACTTGATATCATTCGAAAGCTCTTTATGAGGAGAAGCTTTTTCTAAGCAAATGTTAAGCGATTTAACGATTTAGAAAAAAGATAAGAGCGTTCGAAAATCTAAATTAACAATTTAGCAATGTTCTAGGCCGAAATTCTTAACCAAATCACTGAATTTTGTTAATTTTCTTTTTCTCTATCGCTATGCAAAATTTGGTGCAGATTGTATGGATGAAAAAAAGTTATATGGAGAGAAGTAAATTCGGTTTTTCTCTATTAACAGAGATAAAGAAATAGTACGCCAAAAAGCGAACCTTCCGCCACTTCTCTTTCCCCGTGCATTTGACGGGTAAAAGCTGCGACTTTAGAACAATTAATTAATTGCCAAACAAAATTTAAATTTTTCTTTCCCTTTAAAACATTCGCATTTTATGGTTAAAAGAGATGAAAAATAAGAGCATGTTTTTTGTGAAAAACACATAAAAGGAAAAGAAAAGTTACAATCCAATCATTTTTCATAATTTTAATGCATTCTGCTGATGGTTCAATTTCCTAATTCTCATTTTAAGATCCGAATAAAATCCAATGTCGCCTTCGTCCATTTCTATTCTTTTGGGGGCCCAGTGGGGCGACGAAGGCAAAGGCAAAGTGTTGGATTTTCTCATCGGACATCACAAGGTCGGTTACGGTGGGCTTCTGGAAATCCTTCGTTATTGATGTTCCGAAGGGGAAAAAAATTCTGGGCTTTCTGCATTTGCTTTGTTGTTTTGTTTGTTAAACCCTCTCACTTTCTCAGATTGACATTGTCGCGCGATGCCAAGGCGGTAACAATGCGGGCCATACCGTTCTGGCAAATGGCCGCGAGTATCATTTCCACCTTTTGCCTTCCGGATTGGCCTCAGATAAGGTGACCCAAAAAACAAAACAAAAACTAATGTTGCTGTTGCAGGTGTTGAACATTGTCGGGAACGGAGTCGTCGTCAATTTGGACGCCCTTTTCGAGGAATTGGAGAGCAACAAAATTGAGGATTCGGCAGACCGACTGTTCGTCAGTGACAGTGCCCATTTGGTGTTGCCTGTGCACATCGCAACGGATATCATGCGGGAAAATGCGTTGGGACAAAACTCGTAACAAACGGAACATTAAACATCAATAAAATTATTTACATTTTTCAGAAAACTCGGCACCACCAAACGTGGCATTGGTCCCGCCTATTCGAGCAAATGCTTCCGCAATGGCATACGACTGGGCGAACTGCTCCACCAACCAGAGAAATTTGAACAAAAGTTAGTCGATTAATAAAATTAGTTGACCTTTTGTCGTTGTTTAGCTATCGTTCGCTGGTCGCCCACTTCAAAACTCTTTTCCCTGACATTGAATTGGACACGGAAAGTGACGTCAAACAGTTGAAGGTAGTTTCTTTTTTAAATTTCATTTTGCATTTGTCCTTTTTTTGTTAGGCCCATGCCGCACGTCTTCTCCAAATGGGCATTGTCTGCAACACAACCGTTTTCCTGCACAAAAAGCGTTTGGAGGGCAAATCGATTTTGGTGGAAGGAGCCAACGGCACTCTGTTGGACATCGACTTTGGTCTTATCCAATAATGTTCCAATTTCTTTTACCTTTTCTTCTCAGGTACCTATCCGTTCGTCACTTCGTCCAATTCCACCGTCGGCGGTTGCATCACCGGCCTTGGCATTCCGCCGACAGCCGTCCGTCGCGTCATCGGCGTGGTCAAAGCCTACCAAACGCGTGTCGGCTCCGGTCCGTTCCCGACTGAACTGCTTGACGCCGATGTTTGTATTCACACAAAAATAAAGTTATTACATATAATTTTTGTCTTTCATAGGGACAGCCCAGCGAAGAGGGCAAACGTTTGCAAGAAGTTGGTGCTGAGATTGGCGTGACCACTCGCAGAAAACGGCGCTGTGGTTGGCTTGACTTGGTGCTGTTGCGTTATTCTGCAATGATCAACGGATTCACTTCGTACGTTTCACCCAATTATTATTTTATATGTTCATATTTATAGTTTTTCATAATTTTAGTTTGGCTGTAACAAAGGTGGACATCCTGGACCAATTTCATGAAATTAAAATTGCCATTGGTTACGAATTGAATGGACGGCAAATTGAGTACCCTCCAGGTGAGCTGAACAAAATTAACGACTGTTTTTATGCCGTTCCAATTGTTAATCTTTTTTCAGCGACCGTCGATGATTGGGCAAATTTGTGCGTCCATTACAAAACCTTTGAAGGTTGGCAGTCGCCAACGACCAGTGCCCGTCAGTGGGAACAGTTGCCGGACAAATGCCGTGCCTATTTGGAGTTCATACAAAATCAACTGGGCGTACCCGTCGAATACATCGGAGTTGGGAAGGGACGGGAGCAGCTGATTGTGCGCACGAATAACGGAGGGTGATAGAGAAAGAGAGAAGTCATAATTATTGTTTGTTGATTTATTTTCGAAGCATCCAATCTGCCATTCTAATAAAAGTGTGCCTCATTCAATTCTATAACACAGCGGCCCAATTTTGTGCTCCAAGTACAATTATGCTGGATTTTTATTTAGTAATCAGAACGCCAAAACTTTGCAAAACTTAAAATTTTCCGGGAATTTTCCCTTGTAAAAATAGAAGAGCCGATCTCGAGTTAAAAACATAACTTTCATAAAATAGACAGGGATCCGATAAAGGGGGTCAAACTATGGGCCTATGCAAAATTTCAAAAAAAGTTACCCACAGGAAAAAATTTTTTCCCAGAGCAAAGTTTTTTCTTTTTCTCTCATTTTGGCATACTATTTCCATGTCTCTAACATATAAAATAACACATGAATCATTTGTTTGCCAGTAAACAATTTTTTTAAACTTTTGACTAACTTAGAAATATTCTTCAGAATTTCCCCTTCAATATTTGGTCTATTATTGACAAAGTTATAAGCTAAAGAAATTTCATAAAACCAAGGGTAAGTTTCCCCTTTTTCTCTGCCTTTGGCACTGTCTCCTCAAATTGCGTTATGTCTGGTGTGAATTGGTTGTGAAGCGTCGGCGCGTCGATCGCTTCTTTTATTGTCTCAAGGAGGATTTGAACCTGAGACTTCCTTTTTGGTGACTAACTCACAGACCACTAAGACGAAAAATCCAGCATAATTGTACTTGGAGCCCAAAATTGGGCCGCTGTGATAAATGATATATCATTTGACGTCTCTCGGTCTGTAAATGCCGAATTCGAAAGATTTTAGACAAAAGATTGGCAGTCGCCAACGACCAGTGCCCGTCAGTGGGAACAGTTGCCGGACAAATGCCGTGCCTATTTGGAGTTCATACAAAATCAACTGGGCGTACCCGTCGAATACATCGGAGTTGGGAAGGGACGGGAGCAGCTGATTGTGCGCACGAATAGCGGAGGGTGGTAGAGAAAGAGAGAAGTCATAATTATTGTTTGTAAATTTATTTTCGAAGCATCCAATCTGCCATTCTAATAAAAGTGTGCCTCATTCAATTCTATAACACAGCGGCCCAATTTTGTGCTCCAAGTACAATTATGCTGGATTTTTATTTAGTAATCAGAACGCCAAAACTTTGCAAAACTTAAAATTTTCCGGGAATTTTCCCTTGTAAAAATAGAAGAGCCGATCTCGAGTTAAAAACATAACTTTCATAAAATAGACAGGGATCCGATAAAGGGGGTCAAACTATGGGCCTATGCAAAATTTCAAAAAAAGTTACCCACAGGAAAAAATTTTTTCCCAGAGCAAAGTTTTTTCTTTTTCTCTCATTTTGGCATACTATTTCCATGTCTCTAACATATAAAATAACACATGAATCATTTGTTTGCCAGTAAACAATTTTTTTAAACTTTTGACTAACTTAGAAATATTCTTCAGAATTTCCCCTTCAATATTTGGTCTATTATTGACAAAGTTATAAGCTAAAGAAATTTCATAAAACCAAGGGTAAAATATAGTGTCTACTTTTTACTTTTTATATTTGTTCTTTTGGCGTTCTGTTTTTATTATTATTTTATTTATTTGCTTTAAAAAATTGAAATTTATACACAAACACAAGGAGGATTTGAACCTGAGACTTCCTTTTTGGTGACTAACTCACAGACCACTAAGACGAAAAATCCAGCATAATTGTACTTGGAGCCCAAAATTGGGCCGCTGTGATAAATGATATATCATTTGACGTCTCTCGGTCTGTAAATGCCGAATTCGAAAGATTTTAGACAAAAGATTGGCAGTCGCCAACGACCAGTGCCCGTCAGTGGGAACAGTTGCCGGACAAATGCCGTGCCTATTTGGAGTTCATACAAAATCAACTGGGCGTACCCGTCGAATACATCGGAGTTGGGAAGGGACGGGAGCAGCTGATTGTGCGCACGAATAGCGGAGGGTGGTAGAGAAAGAGAGAAGTCATAATTATTGTTTGTAAATTTATTTTCGAAGCATCCAATCTGCCATTCTAATAAAAGTGTGCCTCATTCAATTCTATAAATGATATATCATTTGACGTCTCTCGGTCTGTAAATGCCGAATTCGAAAGAATTTTTTAGACAAAAGATGGGTAAACTCCAAATGAGAGGAACCGTTTTAGATTTTGTTGAACATTATACGTTTTACCCACTCGACGGTTCAGTCTCGAAGGCATTTAGCCTACCCATTTTTGTTCCTTAAAAAGGATCCCTCGTTTGGTTTTCGAACCCCACTTTGATTTTTGTCGACCCTTCTCTAAATAGTGCTCTTTTTATAATATACATATGTCCAACATGCTTTAATAAAAATCAACAAGCTAAGTAAACGCTTTAATGTTTTTATGTAATAAAGTGCAAATATAAAAATGTGATTGAAAGTGTACGCACACAAATTTGTGAATATGCAAAATTCACATTAAAAATAGGCGCTATCTCGGATTCACCTTCCTCGTCGTCAATTAATTTTACAGTATCTTTTTAACTACAGTAAAAATGAAAAGCATTATGGACACAAAAAATGAATTAATGGCTTAAATCTTTTTCGTATGGCCTGTAAAATCCGTCACTACAAACCAATTTCCAAATTGCATTCACTTTCATAGACTGTAATTTAAATGAAAATATGAAGAAAAAGTAAACACTTAAAATAAAAACAACATCTAAAAGGTCGCTATTTTGTTAGCACACACTAATTTTGCGAATAAAGTCCTTTTTTATTTTTATGTGTTGTGACTAGGCACTTTCAACCCTTATCTTGACCTATCTATGCCTTCTCCAACTGAACATCTCGCCTATTTGCATTAATTCTTATCTCGAATCTGTTCACTTAAATGGGTTCTACGCACACCGTTTCAATTTTGGCCTCTCAGTTCCAAAAAGATTTGCATGTGTGGCGAAGTGGTTTTTGTAAGATAGTAAAGGGACAAAGGGTGGTGGTTCGAGTCCGTTGTGCAACATGAATATTTTTATTTATTTTTGTCCAAAATATTAAAAAATGACGAATTTTGGGAATTATTTTTGAAGGGTTTTCCCAACCAAATTGGAAAAACTTGATACAGTCATGGTCATAAGTGTTGTCCCATCATGCTTTGAAAAAAAAATTGCGTATAAAATTGTCATTTTCCAATTTCAACAGATAAGTAGCATACCATTGGATAGCATTTTTTATGGGCTTTCCAATGATACCATATTTGCATTTTCAAAAAACCGCATGTCTCTATGACTTATACCAGCTGAGGTATGGGCACTTCAATTTTGACGTAGTGTAAAATGCACTATTTTCTTAAGAAATACAGTACTTTTTATAGGCACCGAAATAAAAGTCGACGTATCTCAGCGGGCCTAAATCGTAGACCCACTATTCCAAAGGCAATTCGGTAGCAAATTTTGGCTCTATAAAATGGGCCTACTCAAAATTTCCAGAAAAATTTTCCCAACCCCCTAGAAATTTTTTTTGAAATTTACCCCTCGTTCCCAGCCAAAATGGGCTGATCAGATCACCATGAAGGAGTGATCTGATCAACTTGGTGTTGCTAACTTTTTTGATCAGCATCCAAAGTTATGCTTACCTGAATTTTTTTAGATTTTTTTAATGCTGATCCAGAGAAGCAATATTTTAAAAATGAAATGGGACAACACTTTTGACCACCTATATTTTGATCAAATTGTGAATATGGTGAAATAAATCAAATAAATGTTTATGTCACAAATGCAAATATGGTATCATTGGAAAGCCCATAAAAAATGCTATCCAATGGTATGCTACTTATCTGTTGAAATTGGAAAATGACAATTTTATACGCAATTATTTTTTTCAAAGCATGATGGGACAACACTTATGACCATGACTGTATCATTCGAAAGCTCTTTATGAGGAGAAGCTTTTTCTAAGGAAATGTTAAGCGATTTAACGATTTAGAAAAAAGATAAGAGCGTTCGAAAATCTAAATTAACAATTTAGCAATGTTCTAGGCCGAAATTCTTAACCAAATCACTGAATTTTGTTAATTTTCTTTTTCTCTATCGATATGCAAAATTTGGTGCAGATTGTATGGATTGAAAAAAAGTTATATGGAGAGAAGTAAATTCGGTTTTTCTCTATTAACAGAGATAAAGAAATAGTACGCCAAAAAGAGAGATGTTTTTTCTCTGCACTCTCTCTTTATTGACACATGTCCTCGTTTTTTGACTCGGTGTGTACTATATTTGTGCCAAATAAAACAAACAAGCTAGAAATAAACAAACAATTTTAAATTGGTTCAGAACTGCGTTATCATAATTTTTAGGTAAATTTATTACATAAATTAATTTTATTTTGGTTGAATTTTTCATATTTACCTTAATTACTTTGTTTTCTACTCATTGTCAGAAATACATGTATTTAACCAACAAAACAAATATGTATATTAACATGTTGAATTGACAACAAACTTTTTTTCTTGTCATTCCTTATTCATTCATCTTTATCAAGAAATATCGAAATGGAATTCCTTGTACGACTGGTCCAACTCCTGCACTCGGACATAACCGTCCTCTCCCCCAGAGACAACTAAACAAAAACATACAAAACAGGATAAAGAGTAGTTTTAACATTGTTTCTCCCATTCACTGGGCCAAATCATTTGGAGCCAAAACGGTTTGAAGCCGGTTAGAAGGACTGAAAGGTTGTCCCCCCCACAGAAAAATTTACTAAAAAATTTTCTAAGAATTTTTTTTTTGTAAAATTTCTGTTTTAATTTTCAGGGGGGAAATGAAGTGCACCCGTTAGAAATGCCTGGTTTATAAAGCCATCTAATAACCTAGTTGATTTTATCTTCAATGCAAACGACCCCATCCGCAAATTAGGGCTCGACCTATTCCTAATCATTGGAGCCCCAGTTAGCAAAGTCTACACGGTTAAAAATCATAATACAAAAAACAAACAAACTAAAATCATCCTTTGACTTTAATAAATCCAAAGAGCACCTTTTTAGAATTTATTTCATTTTCATTCTTATCAGTATTTTCTTATTGTAAGTGCCTTGTCCCGATGACTGACCAATGTCCCCCGTGGGGTCGAAAATGATGGAATTGATGGGTCCGAAATGGCCCCTGAATCGGGCAAATTCCTCTTCGAAAATCAAATGGTACAGTCGGGCCACGAATTGCTCCGCTGTTGTGGCCGTCTGAGTGACTTCCATGTGTTCTTCACCACCGCCTAAAACGATGTGGTCGCGGCTGGGAGAGACGGAGGCGGTGTTCACCGGGCGATTGGACCTGGAAAACGTTATTTGAAAATCACAAAATAAATAGTTAAAAATGTTCTCCTGATGACACTCACTTGTACGTTTTCAAATGCTGCAGATCATGTGCACTGTGCAGTTGTGCCGTTTTGTCCTTAAACTTGTAAAATTCAAATACAACACGTAAGAAATTGTAAGAGAACGAAAAAATTAAATTTCACCTTCGATGCTGTGATGATAAATGTCTGATCGGCGGTGATCTGAAGGTCGTTGATTTGGTATTTGTGCGGGTGTGTGAAATTGCTAGCGGCGCCCGGCTGCCGCAGGTCCCACATCGCCAACTGTCCGGTATGATCACCTAAAAAACTCACAATCAGACCATTAACTGAAGTCCATATTGCTCCCGAATTTTCAAAAATTAGGGAGATTGGGAAGAAAACGATACCGAAAGACGGCGAAGGAAATTTTTTTGAAAATCGTTGAAATTATTAAAAGATTTTGTTTTCGTTCGGCACTTTGCCAATCAATCTTTTGGTTATTAGTGCTTGAAACCCAATGTCGACTGAAATTAAAAAGAAAATCGCCTAACTTACCGGCTACAATGTGATCATCTAAGTGTGAGAAGAGACATGCGTTGCATTGGTCGTCGAAAGTGTCGCGTAGGATGGGTTGCGTCATTTTGTCGCGAAGGTCGGCCACGACAATGCCCGGGAGACCGCCCGTGGTCGGCTTGTTCAGCGTGAAAACCACCAAATTGCCGCTGTAGGAGAGACCGATGGAACGGACAACGGAACCAGGCTCAGAGAACCCCTTGGAAACGCCCGTCTCAATGTCCCAAACCTAAACAAAACCAATTAAAAGAGGGAGGAAAATATAGTTGGAGCACAGAATCGGGGGTATTTCCGAATTTATCGAACTGTTCTGTTTCATCAACTTACCATAACTTTCTGGTCACCAGATGCGGATACCATCGTTTGTGTGTCCCAACTGACGTCGATGTCCCAAACGACACCGGAATGTCCTTCATAAGTGCCAATTCTTTCTCCATTCTCCGTATACCTAAGGCAGTGTATGAAAACTAAAAATTGATGAAAAAAAGACGACGACATACCATGCACAGACGGCGGAACCTTTGGAAGCGGAGAAGAGAATGTCGCCCTCGCGATTCAGTCGGACTCGGGTGATCGCTCTTTCGTGACCTTTGAGTGCAAGCGGTCGCATTTTAAACAACTGGAGGAGATTAAAGGACAAATTCAGAGCAAATGAAATAAGTATTTTAACGGATGGAATGTCCAAAATGGTAAAGACAGAATAAACCGAAAGATATTTGTTGCTTTCCAAATAAAAACGATAACAAAAACAAATGTAACAATAACAACAACAACAAAAAAACAAGAAAAATGAGATAGCAAAGTGAAACAAATTCAAAATGTTTCTAATGAAAAACAAAATTCGCCTTTTAGCCAATTAATGTGTTCGTCTCGTTTTTGTAAATCGCTGTCAACGGCAATTCGTTGGTCAGAACGGAGATGCGCAACAATCTGAAAAAGTGAACCAATTCTATAAAAAATTGGTATAATGAAAATGCTGCCTTATTCGCATTTATGCGCAGTTTTGCATTTAGCAAGGTCCGCCGCACTTCCAAATTCGAATCATTCGCCAATTTTTTCCGTTTTTTCGCCTTCGGCTCACTTTCACAATTCGTTTCATTGTTTAAATTGGCGAGTCCATTCTCAACGAGACGACGAAAAAGCGCAATGAGTTCGAACATTTCCATTGGCGTAGTTCGAGGATGCTTAAAAATTGTTGAAAATTCTTTGAAATCTCAATGAGATGCATTTTTATACTGAAATTGCATTGGTTAGCCAAGTCACAAAGTCTAAGCGAATGAAAAGGTCGCGCGCGGCCGACCGAAGGCCGACGCAAATGGCGAACACTTTGAGCAGCAAAAGCTTTGTCCAATAGTCGGCCAATGGCGTGCAGAAAATGGCCATGCAATACTCAACAGCGAAGCTAATGAAAATTTGAAGGAGATAAAACCCGATAATTTTTAAATAAATGAAAATGCGCAATTACACTTTGCAAATGGCTCCGTAGTCCTGCGGGTCCACGATTCCGTTGGTCAGCAGTCGAAGAATCCATTGCCTTTCCTTGAGACAATTTTCAGTGGACGAACTAAAACCAATTGACAAATGACACCATAGAACAGTAAACAACAGTATGCATTTGCACCTGAAGAAGAGTTTGAAGAATTCGGGCACTGAATTGAGCTGAAGCCATGGCTTTTGGGTCAGGTAGGACATCAGCGGGGCGTATATCGGCTCATGCGGCAGCAAAATAATTTTGGCGATCCGCGCGAGGAATTGGCTGACCACTAAAGTATACGCAGCAGTGAACTCACTGTTTGTTATTCATGGTAACCTCCCATTAGCCTATGTTTTACAAACCGTGCGTCGTTCGTTCGTTGCATTCCAACAATGAGTTTTTGAACACGTTTAACATATGTCGAAAAAGTATTCGTTGTGGAAAATGTTCGTCGCTAAGCTCCACAAGTCGGCCGCGAAAACGCTCCAAAAAGGCGTAGGCCAAAGCTCGAAGGTCCGCCGATTGGAAACTCGTGGAGGCAAGCGCAAAAGATAAAGCATTGGACTGAACGATGGGGCGACAGGAGAGCTGAAAAGGAAGGGGAAAAATACGAATAAAGCACATTGAATGCGGCAATGAACTTTTGATAGCAAAAAAAACAAAGAATCGAAATGGAAGACCAAAAATTTGAAAAATAGTTTTGTGAGTGATACAATTTAAAAGTGCTTATTGTAGGCTGGGTATTGTGACGTATTTGGAATTTGCTATTTTTTTATTATTGTGCTACGAAAACTCTGTGTGTATGAACTTGTTGGTATCGAGCTTCAACAAAATATTGTATAAACGATGGCAAGCCCATTCTTTTGCAAAATCTGAGCTCATGTCGTAATCAGCGCCTTTTTTACTCGAGACAAAAATAAAAAAATGTTAGTTTTTTTGTCGTGACATCAATTCCGCAGTATTAACGAATTTACAATATTTGGTTGTACCTTTGTACCCGGAGCAATCAATTGGACGAGCAAACGAAGCACAAAACGAGGGTCGTAACAGCTCGGATCAATCTTGACGAAATGATTTGATCAGCTCATCCCAGCTGAAAAGTTATTTGCCCCTTTTCTAACACCTCTCCCGTTGCAATTTCCATCGCCGCATTGACGGTGGATCCTTTAGACAGTGCGGCACTGAAATGACGGTCAAAATGGGCCAATTTCAGCAAGGATTTCCACATTCGTTTTGAATCGAAATAGGCAAGAACCTAAAACAAAATTGTTTTACTAATGATTTGAATTTTTTAAACCTGCTCAGGTGTTAGGTATTTGTGCAAAGCACGCCCATATTGGATCAGCTCTTCGTAATAAGTTTTGGAGGAAGGGCCAAACACAAGAGGAGAAATAATTCTGAAGGTTATCTAATTGAAATGTTCACACTCATGAAGTGGTCAACCTGAAATCCAACGCCATATGCTTCTCCAGCAGTTCCAAGATGGAGAAGAGCAGTCTGTCCTCGCCACTCACTGAGCATTGGTAACGCCTGAGGAGGCCGGCGAGGAAACGGAGATCGCAGCGTGGGCCAATCCGATCGCGAAAATTCGGCTAAATGGCAATATTTATTAAACGGTTCTATGCCACCGTATTTTTTGCTAAGTCAGGAAACATTTTCTAGAGTTTGGGGGGGGGGGGTCGTTGATCACGAATCGATCATCCATTTACCAATTCGGAACCCTGTCATAATGCGAACAAAAATTTGAAATTAAATTTTTTGGATAATTTTGATACAATTCGGCTTAAATACTGTAAACAAATGAACTTGAAAGTCATCCGTGATCAGCTACCACAAAATGACCCAGTAACATATTTTCACGACTTTTAAAACTGTTTTTTTGAATGGGTCATATCTTTAAATCTTAAAAAATTATGGAATAAACGAACATTATGTTTATTTGTATCAATGAAACTGAATAGTTTTTTGAGCTGTTTTCGTTGAATTGTTTCTTCTGTGTCGTCACATATATGGGAATAGAATTTGGCAAAAATGGTCTCAAAATCAGTTTTCACAGTGTCGTTTAATTTCATTTCAAAATTCGTTTTGTTTTCCTGTTCACCATGGGTACTGCTCCAGCGTGAAAGAAAAGACTCATAACGCCAAATAGCTTATATACTTTTTTTGGCGCTAGTTAAAAAGAGGACTTTTTTGAAAATTTTTTCAATTTTTTTTTGAAAAATTTTTTTTTTTGTTTATTTACATATAATGATGAGCATTAAGCACAATTATGGTGAATGAAAAGTATATTCACGATTTTTTATCTCAAAAAATTTTTGCAAAACAAAAGGGTCCCCCTTTTGTTCAAATTCTGAGACTTTATAACTAGCGCCAAATTTGATTAATAGGCCCAAATAATTGTCATATTCGTGATCAGCGACCTCTAAAACTCCCGGGTACTTGGCTTCAGGACTTTTTAAACAAAAAAAATTAGACAAAAAAAAGTGAAAAAATTTTCAAAAAGGTCCTCTTTTTACGGGACACCCTCGTTTCAGCGCCGCTCGTTCGGCGCCAGCCCAGTTTTTGGACTATAACTTTTTTCTTTGTCAACCAAATCTAACATTATTGGTATCATTCGAAAGCCCTAAGTGTTCTCTATTAGCCTGCTAAGTTTCAAAAAATTTATAATAGAGCATCAGAAGGGCTCTCGAATGATACCAACAATATTAGATTTGGTGGAAAAAGAAAAAAGTCATAGTCCAAAAACTGGGCTGGCGCCGAAACGAGCGGCGCCGAAACGAGGTGGACCCTCTTTTTAACTAGCGCCCTTTTTTTCGCGCTAATTCAAAAAATATTTGTGTTGTTTATTTTGATTTGATCTGGGCATCATAACATTGTTCATCTCCAACTAAACTAAACAAAATTGGTATACCGTATTTTCTTTATTATCCCCTCGGGGTGATTATTTTTCAACCTCCTCAGAAGGGGGGGGGGGGGTAATTAGATATGGGGCACTCGATGCCAAGCTCATCGAGTACAGTTGAAACGGCCGTTTGGTCCGTGGGGATATGCTCAACAGACGATTTGTTGCAGGTTGGCACGGGCAATTCCATGAGGACGATGTTGCGGCGTCACTTCTGGGCTAAACTTTTTTCATATTTTAACTTTTCTTGTTAAACTCATGGGCCGATTTTAGAAATCTGATGTATCGCTTAACAAATATTGCCATTCCATCCCAAAATTTGTTGCAGTGAATTAAAATTTGCACAGATTAGCGTCCCCTATCGGCTGAATTTTGTTGAGTTCTTTTCCCAATCACTCGTTGATCACCCTCCCTCCTCCCCCCCCCCCTTTCCCATTGTTTGGTCGTCTCATTCGATCATTCCAATTGCTATTGACCTTCTCCGCTGTCCAAGGGATGATCTTGTGGGATTATATGCTTGTGGTTGACCCATCTTCTCAATTGGGCTGTGTCCTTTTCTCTTTGCTAATTGTAAGGAAATTGTGGTCATTTTTCGATGTCTCATAATGTGCAGTTGTTTTTTTATTGCCTTTCATTCATTCTTTAAAAATTCTTTTTAAAATTTTCATTTTGTTATTAATTGTCTGCTTGTCTGTCTCTTCCGAACTTTCGGTGGGCGCCTCGTCAATTTGGCGTTGTGTTTTGCTGCAAATTCGAATTCATTTATAATCTCGGTCGATAATCTCCGCTCCCCCACTTTGGATTCTCTCCGATCGCTTCCTTTTTCTCCGTTCGGTTTTGTCTCTCCAATTTCAATGCCAATGGTTCGTCCATTTCATCGACCTTTAAAAATACCCTTTTTCTAATTACTCAATTATTTTCCGCAATGCTTACGCTGACAATGAAATTGCTCTCCACTCGAATTGGCGCGTCCTTTTCCGCTTCTTCCTCCTCATCAGCGCCTTAATTTATTCGGTTTGATAACAATTCCCATCCCTTTCTTTTCTCGTCCATTTTTACCCGTTATTCGCATTCCGTTTTCCGTCACCGTTGTAACCTGAAACTTTTGAAAATTTGGCATTGTTTTTTTTGTCCGCTTTTGGTTCTGAATGGGGTCAGCTGACACCGAAAGGGCGGCGGAGGGATCGGATCATTGCCCGTCCGTCCGTCCTTCGTTAGCTTCAGCCCACAGCCCCCAATTCAAATCATCCCTTATTTATTTTGTTGTCCCATCAGTTCCGACGTACCAATCTTTCCCATTTCCCCACCCATTGACAAATTCTTCCTGAAAATGTTGCGAAGCCCAAAAAATTGAGTAGGAACACCGCCCAACCATCAGCCAAACGTACATAAGCATTCCATTTGCCAATTGATGGACACTTCCTCACCACTGCCTTCAACTTCTTCGGTTTGCACACCTTCAGCAAGTGTCGCCCCAATGAGTCCAAAGCCATCCAAAGCGAAAATGTACAATTAAAATAATTATTATTTTAAATAAATGGGCCAACGGAATGTTTTCTCATCTCATCCCCGTGCCATTCATGTCAGAATCCAACCCAATCAGAAATAGCGAACGGAAAAGGGGCCAAATTTAAGAAAGGACCGACCATACAAATTCTGATGTTGAATTTTAAAGACAGAATGTTGTATTTTTGTCCAAATACGACAAACATAAATAAATAAAACAGAATATTTATTTACCATTTTGGGAAGAGAAGTGAAGTGATGACTTCTTCTTCTTCTTCTTCTTTTGACGCTGCTTTGGGATAATTAATGTTTGAATAATAGAAAATAAATTGATTATTAAATCCAATTTTAATTTCATTTTTGACAATTTCATTTTCTTTTTTCCTTTCTCTCCGTCATTTTTTGTTTTTTTCACCTCAAAAATATTTTGTCGCTAGTAAAATGCATTTTTTTTACCGGAAAAAAGCATAAAAAGGACCACAACAGAGACAACAAAAACAGATAAGGCGAATTGCTCTTAAAAAAGACGAAGTGACAAATTTGACAAAATAAAACCTTTGTCGAGAGTTTGTCTCGAGCGGCCCGTCTTTCCGCTGCTCCGCGTTAATTGTCCCTCATTAAGCGTGTCGTCGTCTCTTTGCCGGCCTTCCGCTTTTGCCCATGCCATTGGCCTTCCGTGTGGCCCTTTCGGTGCTTTACTGATGCTTCTGCTCCTCTGTTGTCCCCTCTCTGCCATGCCACCCTTTGGCCATGCCCCGTCTGATCAGTCCCATTCGTCTTCATCTTTGGCATCTGATCAGTCCCATTCGTCTTCATCTTTGGCATCTGTTGCCTTTTCGCCCTCGCCCTCCTCCGTCTCTTTGGTACTGGTCGCTCCTTCCGCCGATTCGCCTTCGCCCGCGGCGCCTCTTTTTCCCCCCGGCGGACCCGCAAATTTTGCACTGCCTGCCCATTGGCAAAACAATCACTTTCCTTATGGCAGAACAAATCGAAACCAACAGCAGCAACAAAAGGCACACGCAACAGCCACAGCAGGTAATCAATTAGGAAGGATAATTAGGGTAATTAGCATTGTTAATCGGCAACTTGCTAAATCCAGCAGCAGCAGGTGTCCATCGCCAAAATCTCTCTCCAAATGGCCTTCCGGCAGAGTCAGTGCCAAACATAAGTCCTTTGGCGGCATGGGGCCGCCATCAGCAGACAATCCGGGCAAAACAGAACCAACAACGACAGCAATGGCCATATTCTCAGACTGTGCCAAACAGTGGTCAGCCCAATCGAAGAAACAATGGTAAAAACCATTAAAATGTATTATTCATTTTTAAATTTATCACATAATTTTAAATGCGTTAAGTGGGCTGGCCAAACTCCTTCTCTCCAATCGCCAATCCTCAGCAAAATGGCATGGAGCCTAACAAAAAGTCTTCGCCATTTGAAGGAGTGCCGTCGTTTCGCAGTCAATACCAACAAAATCGACGAAAATTCACTGGTGGTGGGCTAAGTCGACTTGTGCTAAGCAGCGAGGAAGAGGAGCAAAGTGCCGAGTTGGAACAAAGCCACGCAAGCACAAATTGGCAGCAAATGGCACAACGGACGACGATGGTTACGGTAGAAAGGGTGATTGATTACGATGGGAAAGTGTAGCCTAAAAGGGGTACTGTAACAATGAGAAGCCCCCCAAAAGAGATTTGTTTACCCTTTTCAAATCCAGCCAAGCTCAAATCATCCGACCTTGAACAACTTTGAGCGGTACATGCCGTTGTTGGCTCGGCATCGGCCACCTCCCAAAAATGGGACCGCCCGTTGGAGTTTGTCCAACAGTGCGGAGCCGTCTACGGAGGAACGAATTGGCCAATCGGCGGGCGGCGACCGAGTGAGCCAATCAAATTAAATAGTTGTACATTGTAACAACACACTCCTACTGTATAAATCGCAGGCCGAGCGCGAGCAGGGCACTGCTGAGGAGGAGGACGAGGCGGGCAGCGACGCGCGGATGGGCGGGGGACCGTGCGTATCGGCCAACTGTCGCACGTGGATCACCATCACAATTCCCAGCGAATTGGTCGGATTGGGCGGTGCCGAAACAAACGGCGAAACGCAACACAAAGAAAGACCACCCGCGCACAAAGCCATTGTGACGCAGGTGAACGGCAAAACAATTTCAAATTGAATTGCTCACTCATCAGGGCCAAATTGTGCAGTCAAAGCCACCGACGAACGGCGGATGGACGAAGCCTAACACGGTGCCATTCCGACCAAAAGCCGAAAAACCGAACACTTCCCTACCGATGCAGCCCATTCAGCCGCCGAAGAGTCGCGGAATGCCGACGGCACGCGGCGGAACGGCGGCAAAGAGCGGAGTCGGGGAAACGACGAGCAGTCCTCAGACAAGTGAACTAGTGGGAGAGAGAGAGAAGGGAAGGGAAGAGAGAGAGAAAAGGGAAGAGAGAGAGAGAAGGGAAGGAGAGAGAGAAGGGAAGAGAGAGAGAGAAGGGAAGAGAGAGAGAGAAGGGAAGGAGAGAGAGAAGGGAAGAGAGAGAGGAATTTAAATGGGGCGGAAGTGCAAATTTAATTGTCTTGATTTTAAGTTGGTCAAATTTGAATGTTTTCTATGACGGTGCCAACATCATTTAAGATTTGCCTGTGACGACTCGCCAGGCACCGCCCGGTTTTGTGTTCAGCACAAAATGGATTTTGCCGGTCAATGGGCTTTCCGTGCGGCCAAATGGCACATCCGCTGCGCCGTCATCAATCAGCACAACAACGCCGACTATTAGCACAATGCCGTGGGTTTAGTACGAAAAAATACAAAATTTAAAAAAAAATTTCAATTAAAATGGTCAATTAAACTATCGGTCGTTGCTTTAAAAAAACGAATTGAAATTTGGTCAGTTTATGAAACTGATTTGCTTAAAATAACAAGCAAAAGCAGAAAAAAATTTCTGAAAAGACAACAAAAAGTTTTTGATTTTTGTTTTGGAAAGTTTCCGAAGAGATTGGCCAAGCGAAAACTCAAAAAGTGACAAAGCAATTAATTCCCTTGCTTTTTTGATCCCATAGAAAGCTAAAAAATTTATAAAATATATTACTGCATTCCACGCCTAATTTAAGGTATATTTAAATAAAATATGTAATTAAAAAATTTTCCTTTTAATATTTTATATTTATTTGTCATTCCCCATTAAAAATTCAAAATTATATTAATCTTAATAAAATTAAAAAATAGGGAAAATAAATAAAATTCACTAATTTAGTGTTTGATTTTTGCACTTTTTTTTTGGTCAACATTGCATTTAGTACCTATCCTCAAAGATTGGCACATGAGTGAACTACCCCCCCCCACCCTAATTTTTTCGCAAATCAAAAATCAGCTAAATTAAGGCCATTCACAATTGGGCCAAGGCCAAAAGTTTCTCCGACGCAACCGCCGGTGGTTCCGCGCGAAAGGCCCAGCGACAAAATGCGACCGCCGAAGCCATGGACGCACACAAGCGGAGGAAAGGAAAAGGCGTCGAACGTGCCGAAATCGAGGCATTTTATGGCATTAAAATATTATAAATTAAAAAGAGAAGACAAATTTGTGAGGCAAAATTACTTTTATTTTCTCATTTTTGAATGCCTAAAATAGGCCCGAACAAACGCAACAGCCAAATCCGACGGAACCGACGACGGACCAAACCATCGAACAAGCGGCAATTTGGGTCAGAGATTGGATGAGGAACATAAGGAGTGGAAGTGCCACAGGGAGTGATTCTGGTGGCACGTCCAAGGTGTGCAGTGCATTGTCCCCTTCTCTGTCCGTTAACTTCTTTCGGTCCCTTCCCCCGGCGGGGTCAATTTCATACGGTAACATACCGTACCATGGATATGTTATACTGTCTTGGGTAAGGTTCGAATGGCCCCTTTGCATGTGAATTGTCTTCCTTCCTCCGTTTAACCAATTGCCCCGCCCTTTCCCTCAATTTTGTTAATTCTATTAACAATTATTTCTCTTTTTCTTTTGCCGTTCGTTTAAGAAGTGTTTTGATTGATTTTGGGGTGATTTCCCATTTATTCTCTTTTATAGGCCAGCACCGAACTGATCGATGCCATTCGCGAGGCTTTGGCCAAATTCCGTGCCGCACTTTCTCGGCAAGGCGCCCGAAGTCGGAAGCAGCAGGACGGCACAAATGGGGAGGGGGCGGAAGGAAATTGGGAAGGGCAGCCAAATTATGAGGACGAAGAATGGCCAACTCAGCTGAAAACAGCCTGGGACAGCTTAAGGGGTAAAGCGACCGAAGCTAATTGCTTAAAAGCAGAACAAATTTGGGTGGGGGGGGTAATTAGCTTAATTGGTCAATTGAAGAGAGAAACGAATAAAAGGGACAATAAAACAAAGAGAAGCCGACAAAAAAGGGGGGGCACGTACACGTCAATTTTGATGGGTTTGCTAATCACTGATGGCATAGAAGGAAATCCTCGGCAATTTAACAATTCAGGCACTTGGCTTGAAAAGGCCGTGGCCGAACTTGCGATGGACGCCGCTTCGAACGGTCGGACGGAAATAAGCGATGGGAAAATTGCGGAATTACTGCAAAAGGCGGGGCTAATGGACGCGACGGAATTGGACAGAATAAAAGGCACAAAAAGCGGCGAATGAATGCAATGTGAGAGAGAAAAAGGGGAAAAGGAGAGAGCAAGAAAAATGGAGAGGAAAAGAAACAGAGAGAGAAAGAAAAGGGTTGGACATTTCCTTTATCGGACCAGGCCGTTTTCGCACGAGCACATGTTTTTTGACTATAACTTTTTTATTTTCCAACCAAATCCAACGATCTTGGTATCATTCGAGAGCCCTTAAGATGTTCTATTAGCCTGCAAAATTTCGAAAAATTTCGTTAAGGTTCAAAAAAGTTATGGCCAGAAGAATTCAAAAAAAAAAACCAGATTTTCCAACCTTTTTGGCTCGAACTTTTTTTTAGACTGAACAAAATTTTTTGGAATTTTGCAGGCTAATAGAGCATCTTAAGGCTCTCGAATGATTCCAAGATCGTTGGATTTGGTAGACAAATAAAAAAGTTATAGCCAAAAACTTGTGCCCATACGAAAACGACCCTGCCCCTTCCTTTATTATTTCCATTAATTTATTTTAGCAATCATTTTCCATTTTCAATTAGTATTTATTAATGTTTTTTTCATTTGTAAGTGCAATTCTTCTCGTTTTATGCCATTTTAACTTATTTTTTTTGATTTAAATGAATAAAAACGCAACCATTTCCAATAAAGCAAAACAAATCAAAGCAACGAATGATTTGCCATCAAAATATGTGTGAAATGAATGTTTGAACAGTACATAAAAAATTAAATGCAATAACCAAACAATTTTGTGACAATTTCAAAAATTGGATGTTACAAACCCCTGAAAAACTTCCATTTTACAGCGAGTTTTACACAGGGAAGGAAATGAAGATTAGGACAACACGATTTTGGGAGTAATTTTTTAATAAAAATTTGCAGAATCGTAAATGTTTCCGTAATATTTTTCATTCACCCGCCGAGCCTTAAAAGGCCAAAAACGGGAAGAAAAAAAAATCAATGTTAAGCAAATGGAAATCAAAAAATCATTTAAAAAGTTAATGAGCCAAAAATAATCAAAAATGAATGAATGGCACATTTATTTACATCTGCAAATTTGAAAAAGAAGAAATTGGAAAAAAAATTTCAACTCAAAAATATATTTTGTGTGTTTTTTTCAGTGGCAATGGACAAAAAGCCAAAAGAACGCATTAAAAAGGGACAAAGTGTGCAAATTGCAATTGTTGTCACTGACGAAGACGCAGAAGAAGGACAAAAGACGGAGGAGAAAAAAATGTAAAGGAAAAAAAGAAAAACAAATTAAAAATAAAATTAAAATTAAAAAGATAAATAAAAATATAAAAAAATAATTACAGTAATATTTATAGAATAATTAAACAAAAAATAAACAATTCGTAATAAAAATATTTAAATAGAAAACATAAATCAAACATTTTTAATTTTAGCGCTTTTTCTGCCAATCAAAACAATGTGAAGCCAAAAAGCAACAAAAAGCACGGAAGAAGCAAAAGCGGCGGAGTTTTACTCGTAAAATCGGCGGGCGTTCATTGGGAAGAAACAAAGTGAAAAGAAAGGGGAATTAATTTGAATAATTAGCAATTAATTGTTCATGATAGATAATTAGTAGGGCTTCCTTTTTTAGGCACAAAAAATCGCGAAATAGGCACAAAAATCCTCAAATAGGCACTAAAATAGGCATATAAAATTGTTTATTAACGCTTTTTAGGTAACAAAACACTTTAAATCTTAAATATTTCAATTGAAATTATTAAATATTTTAATGTTTTTTTCGAATATGAACAAATTTTTAAACCAAAAAATTTTTATTAAGAAAAAAAAAATTAAGTTTTGGGACCAATTTTTGAAAATTTTTTCAATTCTTAGGGGGTGTATTTTCTGAAAAATTTTTTGAGTAATTTCTTAGGGGTGTATTTTTCGCTTTTATTGCATTTTTGTTAAGGATTTTTTCGAAAATCCTAAAATAGGCACAATATGTAGGCACAAAAACCCCGAAATAGGCAAAAATAGGCATTATAAAAGTCATCGTAGACACCCCAAACCAAGCGGAAAACGCGCTTTTTTGTGCTTATCTATGCGTATCAAGTACGCAAAAATTTTAGGCATTTGCCTAAAAAAGGAAGCCCTAATAATTAGCAATTAATTAAATAATTAAAAATTGAAATAAAATAATAAGTTATCCAATTATTATTATTAATTAATCCAAAATATTAAGCAGCACAACAAACGGACAAATGGAAGACGAAATAAAAAAGAGGAAGAAAAACGGAAGGACACATCGCCGAGCCAAAAGTCACGGGGCCGTACGACCGATTTTCCATCCGCCGACGGAGACAATGAAAGGGTGGGACAAAACGGCGACGGACAAATGGACAATTGGGAAGGAGGAGAGGAGGGCACAAAATGCCGAAGAGGTGCAAAAGGGGGACAATTGACATTCAAATAGCAAATTATAATTAGCGGTGGATATTTTAAATAAAAATGAATTTTTTTTTCGAAAGCACTCAATTGGCTTCGTTTATTTTTTTTATATTGTTTTTTGATTTGACTGTTGCGTTTTAGCCTACCATTCATTCGTCCGCAATTAAAACTCAGAAGAACAAAATCACGGTAGCGAAACGACGGTATTCCGTTTTTCGACACGATTCGCTGATGTGGGAAGAGATGCCGCAATTCACAGAAGTACATAAACGCATTTTAATTGGAAAATACTTCCAAATGGCATTCGTTTAATTCCAAATGCCATTCAATTGCCTCCGTTTTCACCCCCTCCCCCCCCCCCCTTTTTTTGAGAGTGATCGCCGACTGCGCAAATCCGTGCCGAGTTCCCCGCAGACAATTCTCGTTTTGGCCGGCCTTTTTGTGTGCGGCCTCATCCTTCTGATCAGTGGTCTTATTGTTCTAATAACGGTAAATAGGGAAGGCATAAAAAGGGGAGGGGATGGGGGAGAATTTCACTTTTTTTGTTTTGGCATTCAGAATTGGCAAAACGCAAAAGCAATTCAAAACGGATGGTATTACCACGTGGCTGGCTGTACAATGCTTCTTCTTGGCTTTTCTGGGCTCGGAATTTGTGCACTTTTACAGCGTAAAAACATCACAAAACTTGCGGAGGACATGAGCAGAGTCAAATTTGGGATAATTAAAAAAGGATTAAAATAAATAAATTTAAAGGATTTGTTTAATGTTGCTGCAAATGCGGCTGCTTCTGAAGAGAAAAGGGCGTCGGAGGAAATGGCAATGGTTGGAGGGAACAAAAAGCTGAAGCGAATGTTGGCACAAGTGCCATCGACGATGATTTGATGAGCAAATAAAAGAGAAATATTTATTTTATTTATTATTTATTTGTTAAATAATTTAAATTTTTATTCCCAACCAAAGAAATACATGGAAAAAATCAATTATTATTGTTCAAATAATTTATGATAAATAATTTATTCATTGATCAAATAAAAATGACAAAATCAATCGGTCCATTTCTAAGCATCGAACTAACAAAAATAAATAAATATAAAATAAATAAATGAATAATCAAATGAGTGATGGAATGAATGACCAACAAATAATGCCAAAAGTTGCCCATTTTTAGTGGTTTGACGGTGAGTTCCAAAATGCCAATTCTTTTATCGCCGCGTGCCATCCTCGAAGAACACTCCGCCGTCGATGGCACAGTATTTTGGACAAATGCCTTTCTCGCCCGGCGTTCCACTGGGTCCGGGTGGTCCCGAGGGCCCGGGTTGTCCGTCCTGCCCGGGCAGTCCATCCGGCCCCGGCTCGCCCTTTGGGCCTGGCGGACCGGGTGGGCCATCGGCGCCAGGGGACCCTGGCGGACCGGGGGGTCCGGGCGGTCCTAAAGTGTGGGCAAAGCAGCATTACCATGATCACCCAATCAATTAGTAGCATTTTACCTTGGTCTCCTTGCTCTCCGGGTTCTCCCGGCACAAGCGGTTCACTCTGCGCGGGCACTCCGGGCTCGCCAGGTGGTCCTTGTGGTCCAGGTTCGCCGGGAGGCCCGGGTGGTCCTCGCGGCCCTGGAGATCCTGGAGATGCGTCTGTTCCTGGTCGTCCAGGTGTGCCGGCCTCGCCAGGGTCACCAGGTGACCCGGGTGGTCCTGGAGGGCCGGGCGGTCCCTGCGGGCATGGTTTGCACGGGGGAGGCGTAGTGGGCTCGCATGGCGCGTTTGGCGGTTTGCCGGGCGTGCCAGGGTTTCCTGGTGCTCCAGGCTTTCCGGGTTTGCCGGGTCTTCCCGGTGGTCCCTGCGGGCCGGGCTGGCCGGGCAGACAGCAGTCACCGCACGCCGGGGCCGCGTTCACCACGGGGCCGTAGCCACCGCCAGTTTGACGAGCAGTTCGGTTGGACCTCATGTCCATGTCGGGCGTCGACTTCATATGGTTCACCTCCACGTAAATGTCCTTGGCTGAGCCCTGGAGAATAAAACGAAATGAACACAGAAATGCCAATGTCAAAATGCCAAATGTCAATTCCAACGGCATTCCAATTCCAATGCCATTGGAAATATGCCAGTGCCAACCCCCAAAAGCATTCGGCACCAATTCCCTCTTCCCTCCCAACCTTGCAAAAGCCGAGCTCGTGCTGCATCTGTCGCCGAACGTGGGCTACGTAATTGTACACCATGGGCAGAGTGACCACAACAGAGAGAACGGCCACGATGGAGAAAGTGACGGCCGAATAGGCAACGAATTTGTACGCCCGAATGCGACTGTCCGACTCGGTCATTTTCTGCTGCATTGGAATTAGAGGCTAATTAAGTATTACTATAATTGTTCAAATTATAAATAATTTAATAAAAATTCACAATTAATGGAATAAAAATTAAATGAAAGTGAAAAAGCGGAAAATGATTTTCTGACCCAACGGCGGGGCGTTTTCCCGGCGATCGAAAAGTGATTTTATGCGCCGAGTGGTGCACAAAATTCCTACACTTTGCCTCCCCAATTAATCCAAACTCTCCGATACGAATTCAGCGGAATATCAGTCGGAGAATTTGCGATGGATTGATCACATCGCCCCTCTGACTGATCGGATCTTTGCCCGTCATTTTCCCTTTTGCCGACGGCGCCAATGAGCGAAGGGTTTGATCACTTCTCCCCCCCCCGCCATTGCATTGCCTTCCATCACTTTCTCTTATAAAACTGCCTTCTCAAACCGGCGCCTCGCCATAGGGTGGCATTGTGTGAAATTCAAATTCCTAAAAAGATGGAGGGGATGCGCAAAACTGGAAGATGACGAAAAAGGGGGGGGGGGAAGGGAGGGGAAGAAGACAATGGAAGATGGAAGAGGGGGAGAGATGGAGGAAAAGATTATCAGGAGGAGGAGGAGGATGGGGGAGGGGAGAAAGAAGAAAATAAGCAAAGTGAAGAAGAGCAAGAGGAAGAGGGAGAAAAAGAGAAAGAGACAGAAGAAGAAGAGGAAGAGAAACAGGCAGAAAAAGAAACAAAAAAGGAGAGGAAGAAGAAAATGAAGCTTAAGAGGAAGAAGGGGCGAAAAGGAGAAAAAGAGGAAGAGAAAAAGAAATAGGACGACGAACGGAAGCCAATTCAATTTTCAATTTCATTCCTTTTCTTTATTTTCTTTTCTTTTTTGCTCGCTGCCCATTTAGCCTTTTTATCAGCTTCGAGTGTCGTTGGCTTTCTCTGTCTTTGCGTTTCTTTCTGATCAGTTCTCTGACCACACTTTCATTTCCTCCACTTTTCTTTTCTCTCCCCTAATATTATCGGCCATTAATTGCTTATTTTTTGCTAATTTGTTTTGATTGGATAACTCGTCCATTAGCCTTCCCCCCCCCCTCCGCTGCTTCTGTGTGGTTTGTCCGTTGGTTTACGCTCAATGATTCCAGTTCCGCCTTCTCTTCCGCCTTCTCTTCCGCCCGCCTTTGGCCCTAATTCGCTGATCAGTTGGGAGGACTTTGGTTTTTGATTCGGATTTGTCCTTTCTTTCTTTTTTCCATCCTGTTTTGTGATTGGCCAATCATTCCACGAAAATTCTGCAGCTATTGCGTGGGTTCTGTCGCCGATCAGTTAGTTTGATCGTCAACCCCAACCTATCCCACAGCAAAATTTTTTGGTTCTGATCAGAAGGCCAAAAAGTGCAACGATCAATGTGCGGAGGGGGGGGGGGAATAGGCACAACGAATTGCAGTGATAAGCCGAAGAAAAGCCAAGCAAAGCCAAGCCAGTTTTTGCGCGGTGCAAAGCTTTGGTCACCTAAACCGCCGCAATTAGCAATTAGCAAATGGGATGAATGAATGAATTCGGTCGACAGGGAAATCCTTCGGCTTCTCCTTTCAACATATTCAGCGTTTCGTGTGCAGCGGCGGAGGGAAAAGCTCTGCCGTCGAGCGAATGATGGACCAAGCAGGCCGAAGTTGGGCGTGGATTTTGGTGATGGATTGGTGGCGACTGAACAATTGCAGCAGCCGCAATTGACAGCCAACAGGGCGCAAAATTTTTTTGGAAGAAATCGCAATGATATGAAGGAAAAATGAAGAAAAAATATTGGGAGGGGGGGGAAGGAGAATAATAGGGGACGGGGAGAGATAAAGGGGAGGGGGGATGAGGGGATCATCATTATCATTATCATGCACAGTCAAGAGGGAAGGACGCGCTTTGGGCTTTGGATGATCCGGTTCAACCTCCAGCTCGAATCCGTCATCGTCGATTAATCGCTCTGTCAGCAGCTTCTTTTTGCTCTGCTTGAGCTTCTCGGCTTCGCTTCCTTCCCCTCTCTCTCTCTCTTCCACTCTCTTTTCCATTCTCTCTCTCTTCCCCTCTCTCTCTCTTCCCCATCTCTCTCCCCCTCTCTCCCCGTCCCTAAACCAAACCGCAGATTTTCTTCGTCTCCGTTGTGCTTCTTCTCCCCTCCCCGCCCCCTTCGTTTGTTTGGTGTTTTTTGCCTCTGCTCCCCTCCAGGGAATGCTTCTTGTTGCCCGGGTACTTAACCTAGTGATTTGCCTAAAAGCAGCACATTCATTTAGTCATAAATGCGTTTATTACTCCCCCAAATTCACCCCCCCCCCTCTCCGTTCCCATTGCTCTCAAAATAATTTATTAATAGTCCAAACGGAGAACAGCAAAAGCAAAGGGTGCGAGGCGTAAGGGGGATGGCTCGGGGAGAGGGTGCCATGCTTTTCATACGTGCTTCTGGTGCCATATAGTGCCGTGCCTTTTATGGCGTTCTGATGGTTCATGCCTTTGTATGTGCCGATGTTCCCTCATCCCTTGGCATGCCATGCCATTCCCTCTTCTTTTTCCATCCCTTCCAAAAATGCCATCCTTTTTCTTTTTGGCTTTCGCCCTGCCATGCCGGATCTTCTCTTCCGCGCACATTCCTTCACTGTTTGGGTGGGGCGTCTCTTTCCCGTCACTTTTTTCGTCCTTTGCCTGCAAAACCTTTTCCGACCAGCGGGGAATGATTTGCGAGATGAATTCCGAGACAAATTGTTCGGCTTTTTTCGAAAGCTGCTGAAGGTCAGCTGACAAAGCAGTCCATCAATCAGACAAAACAAACGAAAAGCAAAGAAAGGAAAAGCAAAGCGAAAGGACGGCAAAGGGACGGAAAGGCATGTCCCCCAATGCATCAATCACTGATTCAAAGATCGGTGACTGATCGGCGATGCTCAGTCGGCGAGGTGACAATGTCCGAGGGTACAGAGGAGGAGGAGGGCATTCATTTTGGCTTTACTTTCGCGTGCTTTCGTCAGACCAACAAAAAAAAACGGGATGGATCCGCCACGTCGGACGCCCCCCCCCATTTAACCCCGGTTATTAGCCACTGCTTCTCGTTTTCGCTGTCCATTCACGCAGAATTACCACCGGCGGAAGAATCCCTCCGCTGATTTGATCTGATAAAACCGCCCATTAAATGTTTCTTATTTCCAAAAGCGATCAAATCATTGCTGATTAGTTTGTGTTTATTGTTCGGTTTAGCCATCAGCAGAGAAAATGACCGAGTCGGACAGTCGCATTCGGGCGTACAAATTCGTTGCCTATTCGGCCGTCACTTTCTCCATCGTGGCCGTTCTCTCTGTTGTGGTCACTCTGCCCATGGTGTACAATTACGTAGCCCACGTTCGGCGACAGATGCAGCACGAGCTCGGCTTTTGCAAGGTTGGGAGGGAAGAGGGAATTGGTGCCGAATGCTTTTGGGGGTTGGCACTGGCATATTTCCAATGGCATTGGAATTGGAATGCCGTTGGAATTGACATTTGGCATTTTGACATTGGCATTTCTGTGTTCATTTCGTTTTATTCTCCAGGGCTCAGCCAAGGACATTTACGTGGAGGTGAACCATATGAAGTCGACGCCCGACATGGACATGAGGTCCAACCGAACTGCTCGTCAAACTGGCGGTGGCTACGGCCCCGTGGTGAACGCGGCCCCGGCGTGCGGTGACTGCTGTCTGCCCGGCCAGCCCGGCCCGCAGGGACCACCGGGAAGACCCGGCAAACCCGGAAAGCCGGGAGCACCAGGAAACCCCGGCACGCCCGGCAAACCGCCAAACGCGCCATGCGAGCCCACGACGCCTCCCCCGTGCAAGCCATGCCCCCAGGGACCGCCCGGCCCTCCTGGACCACCTGGACCTCCAGGAGAGCCCGGAGAAGCTGGAACTCCAGGACGACCTGGCTCAGATGCGCCCAATGGCGAGCCTGGACCACGCGGCCCTCCTGGACCCCCCGGAGAAGCGGGACCACAGGGACCTCCCGGCGAGCCGGGAGTGCCGGCGACCCCAGAAGCACCAGTTCCTGGAGAGACTGGAGAGCAAGGAGACCAAGGTGAACGCATGTCTTGCCCACAAAATTAACCCGCTTTTCAGGTCCCCTGGACCTCCCGGGCCCCCTGGCGCCCCCGGCGCGGACGGTCCTCCCGGCCCCCCGGGACCGAAGGGACCGGCCGGACCCGACGGTGCGCCCGGCGCAGACGGACAGCCTGGCCCTGCCGGGCCTCCTGGACCCCCCGGCACATCCGGAGAAAAGGGAATCTGCCCCAAATACTGCGCCATCGACGGAGGAGTGTTCTTCGAGGACGGCACCCGGCGCTAAGATGGCAGTGGTGGGCCGATCAACGATCAGACGACCCCAGAAACATCCGGCGGGTCGAATGGGGCGGAGGTGGCGGCGATGGGAGAGGCGGAGAAATGTCCATCCGATTTTGGGATCGATTCGATTTTGGCATTCGATTCTTTTTTCCGTCCGTCCTTCTCCGATTGTCCCTTCCCTTCCCATTTCATCTCTTTTCTTTGTCCCTTTGTTGTCCCTTTTCGCTTTCCCCTCAATTAGGCACTCTTTTCCTTCTCCGTTCGCTCAGTGTCCTCTAATGATGACACACCAAATTAATTGTGCAACACAACTGAATAAAATTGCTAATAATTAATTCTTAAATTTTGGCATTTGAAATCGCTTAGGAGACGCACAATGGCATTTAAAAAGGTACTTTTCGGTTGTGCGGCCACACCTCCACATTTAAAAAAAGTGTTTGATTCATATTTGTGCGAATTCCTTAGGCGCGAAGACTGCAAAGGGCATAACGATTATCAGTTCGATGACATTTTGGCTCAAATTACGACTTTTGTTCCCCCTAAACAATTGTTATGCTCTATCACGGGCGCTTTTTTTCTCTTTTTTAGTATCTTTAAAAATGCCAAAGAAAATCCGAAAAAAAAATAAAATGAAAGTGTGAACATTTATTTGATTGGTATCATTAAACAAACTTTAACATAACGCTAATAATTAATCTTATCAATTAAATAAATGACACCTTTTTCTTTCGACAAATTCACTTTTTTTGTAATTTAATGCCTTTTGTTTTTTTCCATAAAAATGCCAAAGCGAAGAATTCCATCACAAGAGGAGGTCAAAAAGCGAAGATATAACCAATTGAGCAAAGAAGCGAAGCCGCCAATTGAAAATCATTGACAAAAAAGAACAACTGATAAGCCATCAATTGGCCAAACCTTCGCCGGTGGTCAAAGGCACCCGCCAAAAATTTAAAGTTCGATAGTTTTTGGCAAAAAAGAAACACTGACGGACGGACCCGCGGGCGACAGACAGCGAACGCACAGAACAGCAGAAGCAAAAGGGGGGGGGGGTGAGGCTGGGGACGGGCTGGAGATGGTTGTGCTACTTAACCGGTCCGCGATCGAGACAGTGCTGGAGGGCATGAGAGAGCAGAAAGAACGAGTTGATCGGTTGCTGATCACTCACTCCAGGCGAAGAATAGCCGAAATTCACGCGGACGATTTATCCGACAAATAATCACTTTATGCACTTATAACGGGATAATTGATCACGCTGATCAGCTGAAGCACAAAAGGGAAACGCCAAATTCAGACGAAAAACAACAAATATTTGGGATCGCTCAACATCACCCCTCAAATTTGTCATCAAAGAAATGGCCAAAAACCTACCAAATTATTTTCATCTAAAAATTTTATTTCATGTAAAATTATGTCAAATGGAATTTGCGATAAAAAGGGAAAAAACAAATGAATGGCCAACGAATGACAAACGAAGGGACAGAACAAACAAATGGAGAGGAGCAAAAAGACATTTGGACCACAATTCGACAACAGTATGAACAGCTTCGAAATGTGGAGGAGCAACAGCAGCAAAAAAGTGAGCAGCAGCCCCCGGCCGAATGTTCGCTGATATTTTGCGGAAGTTCGAACTCTGTGCGTTGGCAAAGTGTGCCGAGTGGGGGGGGGGGAAATGGCACGGATTGGCCATTGGACTTTCTTTCTTTTTTCGTCAAATTTTAGGGAAAGTCTTCGCTCAGTTCGCTGTTTCTTTCTTCCTTTTCCTCTCGCCATTTCTCTTCTTCTTCCTCCGCCGTCTCTTCACTTTCGTCTTCGTCCACTGATCAGAAAACAATTGCTTTGGAATTTCATTTTGGGCACCGAATAATTTCAGAGGGAAATGTAAAAAAATGGAAATTTTAAATTGGCAAATGTTTAAGGGTAAGCAATTGGCGAATGTGTGGGAATTGGCCGGCGGAGGAACGATGGCACCGCTGGTCCAAGTGCTTTTGGCCAAAGCTGTAAGAGTCCGTGTACAAGTCGTGATGGATGAAAACCCCGACTCAAATTACAATAATTCACACTGTATTACCATTTCGGCGCTATTTAAAAAGTGGCAATTAAAAAAATTCAAATAATTTATTCATGTATTTATTTACTAATCTAATCATACATTTGGATTTTTGCTCAAATTCCGATATGGCACCAGCACAAAATTCCATTCCCACAGTAACAACGCCCATTTCCCAATTACTGTCATTTTTGTGTGAATTGCCCATTATCCCCTTGAGCAGTTCGATTTCGCTGCTGCTTTTTGTGGACTTAACTCGTCCCGAATTGTTCCAATCGGTCGCCGATTCTCTGCTGACCGTTTGTCGCAAGAGAATTGAGCGATTAAAATCGGGCGACGAAATGGCGAAATTAATTGGGCAAATTGAGTCGCAAGTAAAGGCAAAAAGCATTTTTGGGAAACGTTCAAATACATATTTAGGACAAAAAGGCAATTCGCCCCCTCGGAATTCAATTGGCCATTGTTTGTGCACGATACGACGAATTTCAGGCAAAGGAAAAAACAAAAAAGAGAGAAATGGACAAATGGACACAAATAAATGGACAAATGGGCAAAAACAAAATAATATAAATAATAATTTTGAATTTCCTTTTTCATTTCACAGAATGCGAACAGTGAGCAAAAGCGTCAAATGTATCGTTTAATTCGCCAATTCGCGCATATAAACGGCGCTGCGATAATTGTGGGAATTTGAATTTTAATTGCATAATTAAATTAAGTTTATCTCAGACTTTGAGCATTCGCATGGACACTTTGCTGACCAAAGCGCGCACCTTTCTGTCCGATCTGATCAGTGGAGTTCCTCTCCAACAGTTTCAAAAGTCATTGTCAACTGATCCGCAACAGCCCCTTTTCGTTGTCCCCCATGGGATCGATTCGTTTGAGGTGAATCATTTTTTGAACTCCCTCCATCTCTATCGTGATGCTCCTTCCGTTCACTCTGTCTCCCCTCGTTTCTCTCATTTCTTTGTTGTCTCTCTAGCTTTTCATATTTCTCAGCCTCCTTCTCTGTTCATCATTCTCTCTTCCTTCCTGTTCATTCTTTCAACGTATCTCTCTCCCCTCTCTCTCCCCCCTCTTTCTCTCTCTCTCTGCTAATCATTCCTCTTCCTTCCTCTACCCCTCTTTATCTGCTCTTTCCTCTCTCCCTCCTGTCTCTCTCTCTCTGCTGATTATTCTCTCTCCCTCCCACTCTTTCTCTCTCTCTGTCTCTCTCTGCTGGTCATTCTCTCTCTCCCCCTCCCCCAAGGTCATTAATCCGTCGTTGCGCTCTTTGGGCTCTTTCAGCGAGGCGATGCTTAACTTTTTGCAATCGCTTAACCAAACATTTGCTCAACAGCAACAAAAGGCGCCGGACGATGAAGCGGAGGAAGGAGAGGAAATGAAAGAGCAATTGGCCGAGCCAACAATCGACGCATTGGTGGAGGAACGGATGAAAGTCAATTGAGGGGAGGGGGGGGGATGATCAAAATTAAAAAAAAAGTCGAAAAATGATTGGGCTTAATTAATCCCTGACCAAAAGAGGTCGTCTACATTTTTGCCGATGGATTTCTCATTTTCATTTTTTTCTTGTAAATTTTAGCAATTGGAGCGTTTTGCGCGTGAAAAACGCGACCGAAAAGAAGCGGAGAAAAGAGCAGCGGACAGAAGAAACTAATGGGAAATGAATTGAAGAATTAATTAATTAATTAACAAAGGATAATTAATTAATTTTTCAGAATTATTTTTTAATGAGAAATAAAAATAATTAATTTTTTTAATTAATGTCGTCATTAGCCCATTTAACCTTTTAGATTAATTATTTGCCTATATTTATTTGTAATTCTTTCTCCTTCTTTTATTAATCTTTTCTTATCAATTATTTTTTGCTTATTTGTCGATTTTTACAATTTTTGATAATAATAATAAATTTTTATTTTTATCATCAGGGATTAATTTTGAAACCAATTTTTTAGTGCAAGAGTTTTAATAAACTTTCTGCCATTGATTTTGCACAAATTATTTTTGCTTTTTGGCACCATTTTCAAATGCCATTCCAATTAATTATGTTAATGTTCGCCTTAATTAGCCCCTTTCACTTTGTCTCCTCCCGTTTCTTTGATCTCGATGGAATTTGGCACTTTTCTTCTCAAAATTGGTCTAAATTTTCGGGAAATGCGAAAGGTTCCGGGGGGGGGGGGGAGTGGCGGCATAAGTGCCGTTTTTAAATAATCATCGTTTTTAAGTGCCCGGCGATATTTACGCCGATTTATTCACCAACGGATTTATTGAAGTAGATTGATTCATTTAAATTAATTTTTTATTTTAATTTTTTCTAATTTTGGAGGACCCTTTGTTTGGGAACGGCGACGGCTTTTGCCGATGGGTGCCACGGCACCGATGGATTTACGAAAAGAAATTCGAACTTCCGGACGAAGCGCACAAGGCGAGAAGAGAGTTTTACTGGTCAAAGGCAATGCGCAGTAAATTGCTCATTTCGTGCGCAGAAATTTCACTTTGGATATTTCGAAATTGACCAATTTATGTGAATTAATAATTGCCATTTTAAAATCCATTTTAATTAAATTAATTTCCCCAATTTTTGGCTAATTTTTTGCTTCTCCATTTGTCCGGCATCGATTCGCCCGCTTCTGTTCTGCTGAACAATCGGACAATTGCCCAATTGGACAACCAATTTGTGTCCAATTCCGTTGACGTTTGGTCCGATGTTTTGCCCCGTGAAAATATTCTTCGAATTGAATTCGAATCGCCCGTTGAGGAGGCCAATTTCAGGGCGGAAAAATACGAAGTGAGAGAGAAAAAGCACAGATTGAAAAGAGAATTTCATTTATGCTCACATTAAACAATAATTAAATCAAAATTTTATAAATTCATTAAATTTTATTTTTTATTTTTTAATTTTAGGCTTTTCATGGCCACAAATTGCCCCCCGTAAAATTTGTTTAAATAACTAAAAATGCTTTCGAGTGTTTTGCAGCAGTGCACCCCGCCCATTTACAACGGGGAGTGCCATGTGCAATTTTTGCGCAAAATGCAGGCCAATTTTGGCTGGGATTGGGGCCCGAGGTCTGTCCATTTGGCATCCAATTAAAGCAAATGGCACTAATTAGTTGCTCAATTGCCTTTTGAGTTTTCCCACCGTTGGCATTTGGCGTCCAATTCGCTTAGAATTTTTCGATTTGCTTTCCATTCGACGCTTTTCCCCGGTGATCAGTCTGGGCAACGGTTAAAAAATTCCCCAAAATTTTTATTGTGAAATTAGTTTAGATGAATGTTTTGTGATTTCCGTCCGCCTTTCTTTGATTTGTGCCGTCGACCATCAAATTTCCATCAAATTGAGCTTAATCGAACTCGGAATGGACAAAGTCCCTAATTATTTGTCCTTCAATTCATTAGCTAATTAACACCGCTTTAAGGAATTTATTGTTTCAACGGGAAAGGGACCAAATTTGGAGTTGGACAGTTTGAAAATGGAAATTCCGGCAAAATCGGTCCAATTGTGGCACCCAATCGGATACGGAAATCAGTCGATGTACACTTTGGAAGTCAAGATCTCGGAAATGGGTAAAATTTGGGCATAAAGTAGAGATAAGTTTAATTTTGCAGGGTTCGAATTGGCATTTTCCCGGAAGCGAGTCGCATTTCGAACGGTGCGGCTAAATCAGCAATTGGCGGATGTTTCCGATGCGAAAAAGGGAAGGATTTTCCAATTCGAATTGAACGGAGTGCCAATTTTCCTCAAGGGTATTCAATGATAATATATTTAAAAATTTAATCTTTGAATTTACTTTCCCCCAAGGCACTAATTGGGTGCCAATTTCACTTTTCCCGGGCCGCGATCACTCCGAACGGCGAAAATTCACCCTCTTTTCTGCACTAAAAGCAAATGCAAATGTTTTGAGGATTTGGGGCGGCGGATTTTACGAATTGGACGAATTTTATGAGCAGGCGGACGAATTGGGTAAAAAAACAGCCAAATTTTTGCGATCTGCTAATTATTTATTAATTAATGAGTTAATACGCATTTATTTGTAATCCTTCGATAATTTCTGATGGTTAATTTTCAATTTTCGGGCTTCTCATTTGGCAAGATTTTATGTTCGCCTGCTCATTGTATCCCATCGATTCTCATTTTTTGCGTTCGGTGGAGGCCGAAATTGAGGAACAAGTAAATAAAAAAAGGGAAAAGGGACGAGTGAATGGCACGGATTGGCATTTTGTGGAAATGCCATTGTTTAACCGAAAAAACATGATCTTTCCCAACAGCATTCTGATGAATGATAGTTACGTCAAGATAAACAATCACAAATCATCTCTGTTTTCCGATTGCGATCGGATCATTTTTTCTGGCTCAATGCCAACATTTGTCCGTGCCCGTTGTGTATGATCGGCTTCACTTGTCCAGACTGATCAGTGTGATCAGTGATCAGTCTGTCCTTCCCTCCCCCCCTCTTTTGGCACTATCCACATTCTCTGTCCTTTTCATGTGCTTCGCCTTCGGCACCATCCGTCGGTGCTCTGTTGGGCGGGGAACAATGAAAACGAATTGGCCGTGCGTTCGCAATGGTATCCTTCGTGGGATTACCCCGAGGAGGCCCAAGCGCGGGACTATGTGAAACTGTACAAAAAACACATTCAAACATTGGCCGTCAAGTTGGACCCGACCAGACCATTTCTGCTGTCCAGCCCATCGAATGGAATCGAAACGGAAAGGCAAATTAATTAAAATAAAATAAATTAAATTAAATTAAAAAAGTAACGAATTTCAGGGAGGGCGGAGTGTCTAAAAACCCGGGCGACCCGGCGTACGGCGACGTGCACTTTTACTCGGAGTCGGTCAATCTTTGGAAGCCGTCCAATTTCCCCGTGCCGCGCTGCTCCTCCGAATTCGGTGTTCAGTCAATGCCTTTGCGGTGATTGGGCACCCGCCGAAGTGTTGAATGAATTCGCTTTTCCATCAGTGGGACAATGGCACGTTGGATTGGTCCGTCCGATTGGAATTACAAAAGCGGCACTTTGGTCAGTCGGCAACATCACCCCGGCGGCGTTTTGAATTTGCCGGCAATCGTTTCGCAACATTTCAATGTCTTCGTTTGGTCCCCCCATTTTCAATTCCTTTTTCATTTTAAGCTCCTCTCCTCCAACTTTTCTTCTCTCTCTTTGTCCGCCCCTTTTTTCATCGACAAATTCGCTTTTCTCTCCCAAATTCATCAGGCAATTGCACTTCAAGCGCAAATTGAGCATTACCGAAGGTGAAAATAGCAAAACTGAACAAACTCAGCGAAGGGATGGAATGGCATTTCCATTTCATCATTTTGCATTTTGATTTTGGGTCGTTTTGGCAAAGTGCCAGTTCAGTGTTCCTTTGGCTGTTACAGTCACTTTTTGGCCCTTCTGCTTGGAATTTATCTTTGATTACTCCAAAATGCTCTCTCTCTTTTGCTGAAGGTTCCGTTCCCATTTGGACGAGGCCGGGCTTGGCCACACAATGTGCGCGATGTATTGGCAATTGAACGGTCTGTCTGTCCATGCGTAATTACAAGCAACTAATTAACAAATTTTTCAATTCAATTAACAGATGTTTGGGCAGCGCCCACTTGGTCAACCGTTGACTTTGACTTGCGTTGGAAAGTTGGCCACCATTTCGTGCGCCGTTCGTTCTCTCCGCTAATCGTTTCAATGGTCCGTTTGGAAATAAAAGGACAATCACTCGATTCAATTTTCATTTATTTTTTAGTTTTTGGACTCAAATGGCATTTTCCGCCTTTGGACTGTCTCCGATTTGTCTCTGTCCGTCCAAAATGCCATTGTGCGACTGTCACTTTTCCCCCTTCGCAACGGACTTTCCCCCCTTTTCACTGCCAATGTTTCCGTCCCAAATATTTCTCCGCTTTCCTCCCAAGAGATTCCTCTCCCGTAAGGCATTAATTAATTAATAATTAAGGGTAATTAATGATCAAAGCATTTCTCTTTGTTTTCCTAATTGTTCAGTGATTGGCCTCCCATTGCCTTTGTTCGTCCTTTCTCTTCTTATGACGAGGGTGACTTCCTTCTCATCGCCGATCTGATCAGTTCCCGTGGTGATTTGCTAAGTCCCCGTGCCGTTTTGTACCCCGACAAAATGTTCCACGCGGGGCTCTACGGAAGTGCCGCGGTGTCCTCCCTCAGAGACAACAAAAACGGCACTTTCTCCGTGGAGGTCACTCTCACCAACAATGTTTTGCCATTGCTTTGGCTCGACCTCAGTGACGCGTTTAAAAAGTGCCAAACATTTGCCAATTTTCTTTTATTTTTACGTTTTTTTTCAGTGCCAACCCTGAAGTGCTTTTCTTTTTTGAGGTCATCCACGGCATATTCACTAACTGCCATTTTCCATTACATTTTAGGAAAATGCATTCCCCGCAGTTTCGTCCCACCATTTTTCCACGCTTCAAATTGTTAGAAACCCAAAAGGAGTTCGAATTGGCAAAGATGACATTGTTTTGATGGCATTGTGACGAAACAAATGAAAAAAGGGATAAATTTATCATTTTTTACTAATATTTATTTTCATTTTCACTTATTTTTGCACAAAATGTCATTGAAGTGATAAAACGGCAAAAACAAACAAACAAAAATTAAAAGGAATAAAAGTAATAAAAACACACACAAGAAAGATGCACATTATTTAAATAGCCAAGTGAAATAAACCGGTAAAAATATGAAAAGTGAAAAAAAGGGAAAAGCTTTGGCATTGGCACATAAAATTGAGAAAGACATGGAATTTCCGCCGTTTGATCAGATCCTAAATGATCGGCCCAAGTGATCAGAAGCCCTCCGGGTGCATATTCGTCCTCCGCCGGTAGTCGCCGTTGACGTGGACAAATCCGTCTTCGCCGACGACAATCCCTTGGACAATTCCCTCAAAGCCGGTGGTCGGCTTGAACTTTTGTCCAAATTTCACCTCCAAGTCTTTGAGCAACGGCTGAAAAGCAATAATTTACATAATATACTTTATCCATTTATTTGTTTTGTTTTCCGATTATTTTTACAATTAAATTCAAAAAAGGAAAATTCAATCAAAATTTTTTTTGTATATTTTTGCTTATTCTGATAAAATATTTCTATTCTTTTTTATTATTTTAATCCTTTTTTAATTATTTAAAAATATTTTTTATATTTAAATAATTCCCTATTTTATTTTTTGTTTTTTTCGTTTCCCCTTTTTCTCTGCCTTTGGCACTGTCTCCTCAAATTGCGTTATGTCTGGTGTGAATTGGTTGTGAAGCGTCGGCGCGTCGATCGCTTCTTTTATTGTCTCGTTGAAGCACAGCACGCGGATCACGGGCTTCGCCATGGCCGAAATGATTTTTGAGCCGCCCGAAGCGCCGATAACAAATTTTAACTGACAAATTAATTAATTACTTAATTAATTAATCTATTTAGCAGTTGCTTGTTTTTGCTTTTACCTTTCCATTTTCCAGATCGAATATGACCATCGGACTCATTGAGCTCATTGGCCTTTTGCCCGGCTCAATGAAATTTGCCGGTGACGGGGCAAAACCGAAGCCATTGGGCATTCCGGGCGAGGAAAAGTCGTCCTGTGGGGGGGGGGGGTGCCTTTGCCGGGAATTGGGCCATTCCAACGCACCATTTCATCATTCCACACAATGCCCAATTGTTCGGATTGAACGACGGCGCCAAACCTAAAAATGAGGCAATTAAAGAGAAGCAAATGAATGATGCAGATTAAATTGCCGGAAATTATGCCAAAAAATAAAAAAAGGCATTAATGAGGGATATCTAACAGTTACGTGCCATCTGTTCACAGTGCTCGTCGCCGAAACGCCATTCCCTTCGGCGTCGAGGACAGAAACGTGCGAAGTGCCGTGGTCCTCCTTCTGAAGACATTCGATGGTTTGCTCATTCCCTTCGCTTTCGATCTGTCTTCCCCCCCCCCCCCCCTTCTGTCCACCTGTGCCACAAATGGCTCTTCGGCATAATACGCGGAAAACATCGCTTTTGGTGGCACGCGCTTCAGAATCTCGCGATGGAAGCGCGTGCTGGTCATATTTCTGTGCACAAATGGGCATTATTCTCCAAGGGCTCTCCTTTTTGGCCAAATGCCGCTTTTTCTGTTTACCTGGCCAATTCCATTGCCTCCGGCACAAAATCGACGTCCCCAAGTTTTGTTCGCTGGGCATATGCAAATTTCTGCGCTTCGATCAGCCAATGGTAAAATTCGGTGTCGTCCAAAACGCCGTCGGTAGGGTTTCCGAAGCGCGTGTAATTAGTGAATTTGGCTGAATTGAAGTCGAAAATTTGGCACAACAAATGCCAATTACTGACCGACCATCACCGCCACAATGGCCTGAGTGACGGCGAACGACGACGGCGGCGGAGGGCCGCACATTCGCAAGGCGCCGCGGAAGCCACCCGAAATGAGCGGCGAGTCGTAAATCTTTGGTCTGTAGTTGGCCAAATCGTCTTTGGAGAGCAGACCGCCTGATCAGAGAAGGCCATTTGATCAGAAATGTAAGGAACTATCGATTGATTGCCAATCAATCGATTATCGAGCAAAATGCCATATAATGCTTTTAACACATTCCTTTTTTGCCATTTACCATTTTTCTGAATTTCCGCAACGATTGTTTCCGCCATTTGTCCCCTGTAGAACAATTCGACCGGATTCTGCGCATTCGCCAGCCTTTCCATTGTATCCGCCAATTCGGGCCTTCGAATAACGTCGCCAAATTCATAAACACTTAAAAAATGCGGGAATTAAAACGTTTGCCACTCTTTTGATCTTTTGACCACTCACCGATTTGTGGCGGGGTTTATCCAACTCCTAAAACAAATTTAATTGGCCAATTAAGGCAATGAATTAATTAGTGCAAATGCAAAAGGCATTTGTCCACTGACTTCATCGATGGGAGTGTTCGGAAATGCTTCTCTTTGACCCCCAAAACGTAGGCCAAATACTCCGAAATGGGCACCCCCGTCCTGGCCAACCGAACGGCAGGCGAAATCTGATCAAAAGGAAAGGGCGAATGATTACGAGTGATTAATTGGTTGATTGATCGGCTGATCCCCCCCCCCACTCACTAAGTCTGTCCAATTCACTCGTCCGCTGCCGTACTCTTTGAATGCCAACCAATAGCCCGCGAGTTCGCCAGGGGTCGCAATTGCGCGATAGCCTAAGGCATCATTAATTACCATGGGTAATTAGTGTATTCATTCGGTTGATCACTCATTTAAGAAAGGTAATTAGCGTAAAACAGTCGGATGATCACGCATTTAACAAAGCACTATTTTGTGCCTTTTTCTCACCATATTTCGATGCCCATTCGTCCGTTCCGTACATTTCCCGAGAACTCGCCGCCGGCGCTGTCTCTCGCGCATCCAAAACTTTGCAACTGCGCGATTTGGCATCGTAAAAAGTCATTATGAATCCACCGCCTAAAGCAAATGGAAAAATAACATCACATTATGCATATTTATTTAATAATTAGGCTTATCTAATCCGCTGCTCTGTGGATTTGTGACGCCCAAACAAAAAAGAGAAGCAATCGCCGAATCCACCGCATTTCCGCCCTTCGCACAGAATGATTTTGGTCTGTTTATTCTCTCGCAGCTCACCTTTAGCATTATGTCCCGCCCGATTTCGCTGCAAATGCCGTGGTCGCAAGTGATCGCGGCACGCCGAAAACGGCCCAAAAGGGAATAGGAGGGGGGAGGCCAATCGTAGCGATGGTCGCGGTGATCCGCAAACTGAAGGGCAAATCATTCTAATTGATTGGTGGCCATTTGAGCACTGATCAGCTGCTGATCAGCTCGAGATTAGTTACCCGCGACTGTTGCGCATGTCCACCCAATTGGGGCATCACAACGAAAAGGAAGAGACCGGCGAAGATGGCGATCATAATGGCGGCACCAGCGACCAAATTAATTGCCAATCTGAATACAACAAACACAGTGCTTCTAATTGATTTTGCTTTGTTTTGCTTTTGTTTTGTCTGTTTTTTCATTTTTTGTTTTGTTTTTTCGGCTGTCTTTTGCATCGCTTTTCTCCGCACTTCGCTTTCCAATTCGCTTCTCCTCCCATTGTCCGTCTTCCTCTTCCGCCCTGACTTTTCCTCTGCTGCTCCGCGTTTATTCCCAACCGAAGCGGTGACATGCCAAAAACAACGGCATCCGCCGTGCTGGCCGTGCCGTTGCTGTCTTCCGCGGGACTGACTTGGGCAACGCCAAATGGCATTTTTGGATTTTCAATGGATTTCAAAAATATTTGGCCAAAGATGGAAATTTTTTCATGAAAATAATTGACAATTTTTGAAGAAACATTTATAAAAAGTGAATTAATAAGAATTGATAAGCTAAAATGTTAAAAATAAGTAAAAAAATAGGAATTATAATAAATCAATGGGAATTAATAAAATGGGAAGGAATCATTTGGCCAACGAAACTGATCAAATGATCAAATCAAAACAAAACCAAAACATAATCGGAAGAAATGGCAAAGAAATGATCGGATTGAGGCGGAGATCGGCGGACATTCCCCAATAAATTGCCCTTAATTCGCTTATTAACTAGTTATTAGTCAAACAGCAAAAACATGCGAAGAACAGAAACAATTAGGAGCAAAAAAAACAATTGGCAAATGAACGAATAATTAGCCAAATTGGCACAATTAACAAAGAAATAATGAAAAATAGGCAAAAAACAATATGAAAAGTGAAATTTTGAACAGAAATCGCTCATAAAAAGAGAATGCGATTCAGCGAACAAACACTTAACCAAGCGATTGGATGAATTAATGTGACGGGAGCATCCGCCGCCCCCCCCCCGGGGAAAGTCCGCAAAATCCCTTTAATCCACCGGAAGAATCAATCCGATCCGACCAATGCAACGCAACGCAATGAATTGCGATCGAATCCAGCAATTTGAATTTGTTTTTCTACGCTTGAAAAAGCGCACGGATTTTTTCGCCCTCTCCAACTTCTCTTGTCGCTCCTCTCGCTTATTCTCCCATTTAGTCCAACGCTTTTGGGCCCCTTTTTTGCTTTGTAGTTTCCTTATTACACTTTTCTTAGCCATAAAATCTAAATAAAAGAATAGTTTTTTAATTATAAAATTTATAACTTTTGAGTTTGACCATAGACAAAAATGAATTCACTATAGACAGATGCAGTATTTTTTTCTCTATCGATAAGCAAAATATGAAGAAATTCTGTAAGGCGGAAAAAAAGTTCTATAGAGCGAAGTGAATAAACATTGACAACATTCCCTCAGTCCCACCGGCTCAACTTGCTGATTTGGCCATTGTTTCTCCCATTCACTGGGCCAAATCATTTGGACAAACATTTGGCAAAGGGAAAGGGAAGGGACTGAAATGGACGGGGAGGAAGGGAGCGGCGAAGAGAGTCCCGAGGGGAAAATCGTCATTTACAGACCGAGAGACGTCAAATGATATATCATTTAAGAGAGACAGTGAGAAGGACACAGAGTGAATGAGGGGGGGGGGATATTGGGGATTTTACTCATTTTTCGTATTTCATTTTGCAACTCCAATTTTCCCATAATTTGACATTTAATTTATAAAATTCAAAAAAACCCACCTCTTTCTCTTCGCGGATGCTTCTTACAAATTAGCAGCAGAGGAAGCAAAAAGACGCAAAAGGGCAGCGGCGAATGACCGGCGATTGGAAGGCGAATTCAACGAAAATTGGGCAGAAAAATAATAAATTGGACAATTAATTATTATTCGCCTTTGACACTTTAAAATGGTATTAATTATTAATTAATATTTTAATATAAAAATTCTGCTAATATTCGGTAATTTGCATAATAAATGCCATTTTGAGTTAGTTTTTGTGGTTTTCTGTGTCATTTTAAGCATGAAAATAAATAATATTTTTAACTTTTGTGCTAATAAACGGCGGAATTTTTCGGGGATTGGCTAACAGAAGAAACAGCAGCAAAAGTCGGCCTAAAATTGATCAGAAGCGATTTGATCGGCCTGGGCTTCTTGTTCTGTTCCACTGCTGCGCCCATCCACGCCTAACAACCAAAGCTTATCAGCCGATACATCAAAACAAACCAATCCCATCCCATCCATCCAATCCAATCCAATCCAATCATCATTATAATCACCCAATTGTCCGTCATTTTTACAGAGAAAAATGTTTGACGAGTTTCTGACCAAATGAAAAGCGACAAAAAGAGGAAATAAAAATAAAATATTTTATTATTGTAAAACAATTGAGCAAAGAAAGCAAAAAACGAGCTAAGAAAAAAGCAAATAAAATATTATAAATTGTAAAAACCGACTAGACAAAATAAAAAGGGAGAAGAAAGAAAAGAGAAGGGAAGAGAAAGGATGAGTAATCAGAAGAAAGAAACATTAATAAATATAATAAAGAATGCAAATGATCAGAAAAGCGATGGCATCGTTTCGTTCGGCACTTTGCCAATCAATCGAAAAAACATTGGCATTTTGGGGTGGCAGCTTGTTCAGATGACACAAAACCCGTTTCTGGCTTAATTCTGCATCCAATTCCGTTTTGCTTCACCCAATTTGACTTCCCTCAACTCACAAGCGAAAAATGACTCAAAATTAGGTCCCCCGAATACTATTTAATTAATTGTTTTGTTTTTATTCTGCCGCTGATCGAAGATGGCAAAGTCGACAATGCGCCATTTTTCGCGTGCCAAATACGAAGGGAAAAGGCCGCTCCGTCGCGTGCGTCGGTTTGTGCCCTTTGAAAAGCCATTCCAATGATTGCCGGCAACGCCTGGCAAAAAAACGGATGCATGCATATGCTTCGTCTGCTGGCAATTCTCAAAAAACAATTTTCGTCACTTCTGATCAAAGCCAACAGCCGGCAGACCCCTCAATAGCTCATTAACTAATTAATTACTACCTCACTAATTAATTAATTAATTTTCATTTCTCGCCTAACTAATTATCAACTCATTGCGCATTAATTAATTATATTAATATAATTAATTAATTAGTTGGCCCACCGATCACATCGCCAGGCCTTAGTTCGATTTGTTCGTCAGTCTTCGGACTAAATTCTCCTGTGGCCTCCAATTCGTGTGCCAATTGGCCCCCAAAATAAAAAATGTCGTCCAACGAATGGACGCGCTCCGCCGCGTCGCCATGCAATGCCTGCATAAGTTCGTAGCTGAGCCGACAGACCTTCGGGAATAGTTTTTTAGCATGTAAATGGTATTATTTTTTTTTATTTTTTCCCTATTTTAACTTTTTCGTCTCATTTCCCCCCCCCCCAGGCTCACCTGACTACTGAAGGTGCACACAATGTATCTGCTCAATTAGAGGAGCAAATCATTTTAAAATAAGCAAAAATGTTAGAATTTACGAGCAATGCGCCAAAATGTGCACGTCGGCAATGACACCGAGCAAAGACCGATCGGAGTATCGATTGGAGGGAAGAGCGGCTAAAGAGAGAAGGAGTGGGAGAGAAAGAGAGTGATCGGACGGACGGACAGACAAATTCAATTTTAATGATTACGATCGGTGATGCGTTTGTCCCCAATTCCCCCTTTTTTGCCCCTTTTGCCCACCTTCGGCACTTTCGTCGTTTGCCCAAATTTCGAATCCCTTCTTTGCCCACTCCGTCCGCGCTTCTTCGATCACCGTTTTGTCGTCAGTGGCGATGAAAATGCGCTTTTTCAGGGGAAGGCCAAGAAAAGAAAATTAATTATTAAAGGTAATTAAATTAATGAAAAAACAAAATTAATAATAAACTGAAGAGAATTAAAAAGGCACGTAAAAACAATTTAAATTAATTTTATTTTTCGTATTTATTTTATAATTTTCCCTTTTTACCCAATTTCTTTTGCTCCGTGCGAAACCAAAGCTCGGCCCATCGCATGTACTCATTGACATGATGAAAGGCCGCCTCAGTGCCGACTTTGTCAGTACGGCGAATTTGCAACCCGACGACGGGGCCTAAAAAGGGAAAATGGAAAATAATTAATAATAAAAATATTTAAAATATTTAAATTAAGGGAAAATATTTAAGGCATTTAAATTATTATTCTTCAGCACAGCAAATGTGAGAATTGACTTGCCCAATTCGAAGGGAATTCTGCGCATTGCTTCTTCAACGAATTTATTTGTCCTTTCATTTTTACGCATTAAAAAAGCGACAAATTGTCCAAGGAAAAACACCTAAATAATGAATTAAATGAATATTAAATAATAATTAATTACTACTAATTAATCAATTAATTAATTAATGACCGGTGGGTTTGAGTGGTGAGTGAGCAAAACATCGGCAAATTGTGCGGGGAATGCGAGTGGAAGGTGATGGGGACGGGAGGAGAGCCCATCGACCACGGGAAGACGAACGATTCGGGGGGAGTTGGGCTGATTAATGCCAGTGAACTGATCGACGACGACGGACAAAGGCACCTGACAAATGAGGGGAAAAAGCGTAGAAAAAAAATGAAAATTGAAAATTCGAAGGGATAAAAAACTTAGAAAAATCGGAATTGAGGATATAAAAGGGAAACTGTCCAAAGTTTGTCCAATGCTGTGTTATTTTACATGTTCTGCGAAAGTGCACGAGCCGACCGATCGGAAAACGGCGGCCCATCCGTCGCGCGAATAGCGCCACTCGGCGCCGTCCCTCTCCAAAAGCATCGTTCGGTTTGTGGCCGCCGCCATTAACAGACAGTAAACGACGTGGTGAAACTGACAGCCGAAGCCGCACCCTTTGTTCAGCTGAAATTCGTCCGTTTTCAGTGCCATCGATCCATCAAACAAAAGCAATCGATCGATTGATCAGGCAAGCTTATCGATTGATCAATCGATCGATCGGTCGTTTGAATTGGTCGACGATCATCACCCCTCCTTCCCCTTTTTTATTTTTGCTTTTGCCTCGCACAACAGAAGTCGCGCCTTTCCGCACTCTTTTGGGTGTTGCAGCGCGTGCAGTGCGTTTTGAATGTTCGAAGCGACGCGTGCCAACGCCCGGCGGTGCCATTGTTCGGCGCCGTCGACGTGCGCAAATTGACGCGAGTGGGCCAACAAATGGAGTATCTGATCAGCAAAAGAGAGATGGAAATTGATCAATTCTTCGATTGTCTGATCAGTCCGTCCGATTCTTCGACCGTGTCAGAATCAATCACCTGTTCGTCATTCAAAAGTTGCTGTCCGTCTCTTTGACCTTCCAATTGCTCTTTTCTGCTGCTGCTGCCCACTCTCAAATTTCACTTTTATTTTATTTTGCTAAATTACCGTACACCTCGTGTACAGTAGCTCCATGATCAGTCTGTTCAACTCTCTCCGTGCCAATTCGTGCTCCTTCGAGTAAAGTTCTGCTGCCTGCCCATTCTCCGATTGGTCGGCGTCTTTTGTCGGATTGATTAAATTCGAATTCTAAATTTATTTTAATTATTTTTTAATTGTTTTAATTCCTTTTCCCTTTTTTCACCTCTTCTTTCAGTCTTTCATTTTCTCTTCTCATTGCTTCCAATTGTTCTCCCATTTGTTCCATTTCAATTTGATTTTCGTCGCTTTTTTCTTTTTCGTTCTTCGCTTTTCCCCCTTAAATTTTGCCTTTTTTAATTTCTTTTCTCTTTTTCCTCTTTTTGACTTTCTAATTTCGTTCCTCGTCCACAAATTGTGCCATTGTCCTGCGGTTGCTGCACCACAACCAAAACGATGAGAAAAAGCCAAATGCAAAAGGCAGTCGCGACAAGCAACTAAAAAACAAAAAGAAACTAATTAAATTAAAATATTATTTTAAATTTGCCAAATTAATTGGACTTGCCCATTTCGCGTGCCAATGGGCGAAAGGTGGCGGAGACACCGGCAGAAGAGAACGGCACCATTTGTGTTTCATTGCCTTGGCCTCATCTGACGCGTCTCTTTTCCCATTCCTTCAATTTTTGAGGTCTTACTGTGCAAAAATATTCTCGAAAAGTGGCATAAATAATTCAGTGCTTTTTAAATTAAATTATAAAAGGACGAAAAACTGAATAAATAAAAAAGGAAAGAAAGGGAAAGGACGGCACTTTGGGGGGAAAGAGAGGGGAATTAATGCAATTGGAGGGCAAAAATAAATAAACCATTTAAAAATGAATTCAATTCCCTGCTTATTGATGGCCATGGAATTTGATTTGGTTGATTTTTTGCCCGCTTTTTTCGTTTTGCTAAAAATGAATGGCACCAAATGAAAATGGAAAAGGAAAACGGAAATGGGTGACATGGGCGAAGCCCGCCACCGCCGCCGCAAGCACTTCCCCCGACTTTGTGGCCAAATGTCCGTCCCCCGGGGGGCGGCGGTGGCGGCGGCTGAAAACACTCAGGCGCCTGTGAGCGCATCAGCTGGCGCAAAATGCCAAAGACAACGGACGGACGAAATGCCCGAGGCAGGGCAGACACGCAGAGGACGGGCAGACACAGCCTTTCGCTTCTCTGCCCACAATCAACTTCTTCGGCTTAATAATCCTTTCTTCTGTGGCTAATGCCCAGCGAAAAGGCCAAAAGGCCACCCAAGGGAATTTAATATTGCGGTTTATCTTCTTGTCAAAATAATCCAAAAATATAAATTATCAAATGCAATAAAGCTAAAGTTAAAATTCCAAAGTGAAAGTGTCCCTAGGCAATTCATTGCCTCCGGCGTTGGAAATGTCTCCGCCCATTGCCAATTGCCCCTGTTTTTGCTGTTTTGGGACATTAATTTGGATGAGTGGGCCAACTTTGTGCCTTTTATTCTGTGTTTATATGTGAAAACAAATTGACGAAGAGACCTCCGAAAGTCCGTCGTATTAAATTCATTGGCCGACGAAAGGGCCAACGAATGAAAGGACAAATGACCGAATTTTAAGGACATTTTGCAATTTATTCCAATTGAAAATAAGCAAAGACACGGGAGAATTGTTATGCTTTTCCTTCGCAATTAAAAGCCTTCAAAAATGCCCGTTCGACCTCCTTTTGATAAAGAATCGAACTTAAAAAAGTATCAGTGATAGAAATATTTAATTTAATTATTTTTTAATTTTCTTTACTCAAATAAATCAAATTAATGAATTAACACTGTTGGCATCATTGAAGTGATAGTTCTACAAATCATCCTCTACTATCTTGTCAATCACAAAAAGTATAACAAAAAACCAAGACTCGAAGTTTTTGTCCCTAACTTTAAAATAATAAATTTATTGGAAAATAACTAATAGAGAAATCTTTGGGCTATCCGATGATATCAAGCGTGGTTTGGCTTATTCGAAGTTTGAACAGTTTTCATGCTTTTAAATGTTCTTAAATTTTTGTATGGCCATAAAAATATGATACATTTAATTTGTTTATTTTTCTATCATTCCCCATTAATACTTTTTTTGGGTTCGATCCAACTCGGCAATCCGTCGCTCGCCCTTCCCTCCAATCCCATTCAAATGCCCTCAAAATGGGGCATGCCCCCCCCCCTTATTTCAGATCAGCGCCCTCTCATTTTTCAGATGGCATTTGCATAATTTGATTTTATTAAAGCATTTCCGTTTAATTATGCCCTTTCCGATCAAATAAGGGCAAAACAAAGAAAGTGTGGCTTTTTCTCATTGTTTTTCTTGCGCTTCGCTCTCTTTGGCCTTCGTCTGCTTGTCTGTCTCTTCCGAACTTTCGGTGGGCGCCTCGTCAATTTGGCGTTGTGTTTTGCTGCAAATTCGAATTCATTTATAATCTCGGTCGATAATCTCCGCTCCCCCACTTTGGATTCTCTCCGATCGCTTCCTTTTTCTCCGTTCGGTTTTGTCTCTCCAATTTCAATGCCAATGGTTCGTCCATTTCATCGACCTTTAAAAATACCCTTTTTCTAATTACTCAATTATTTTCCGCAATGCTTACGCTGACAATGAAATTGCTCTCCACTCGAATTGGCGCGTCCTTTTCCGCTTCTTCCTCCTCATCAGCGCCTTAATTTATTCGGTTTGATAACAATTCCCATCCCTTTCTTTTCTCGTCCATTTTTACCCGTTATTCGCATTCCGTTTTCCGTCACCGTTGTAACCTGAAACTTTTGAAAATTTGGCATTGTTTTTTTTGTCCGCTTTTGGTTCTGAATGGGGTCAGCTGACTGACCACGTTGATGTTCTTCTCCAACGCACGCAAATAAGTGCCGGTGCCGTGGTAATGTTTGCCGGGCGATGTGAGCAATTCGCAGAGGCTTAAAATTAACAAAAAAACAAAAATGGAATTTATAGGCACACATTTTATGTTAAATAAACAATGGCATTTTCATGCTCCGCTGACTGACCGTTGGATTGTGAAGGGAATGCCGTCGAATGAGCGTGCCTTTTCCATAATAAATGCTTTTGTGTCCTTAATCTCGGCGTCGTTTATCAGCGCTTCTTTGGCCAAATCGTCGCGTTGCGCCTCCGCTTCCTTCACGTGGACGGCGTCCATCACAGCCAAAAATGGGAAAAGGAAAGAGAAAAGGGAGCGAAAGGAAGAGGAAGAGAGAAAGGAAAGGGAGGGAAAAGGAAGGGGGGAAAGAGAAAAGGAAAGTAAAATATTTAATACAGCGTAAGAGAGGAATGAATGGAGGAAACGAGAGAATTGTAAAAAACAAGAGAAAGAGTGAGTGAGAGACAAAAGTCAAAGTGACAAAGGGAAGGAAGAACCGAGTTACATGTTGAAATTACTTGAAGCTTCCAAACGATGACGGGCTGAATCAAAGTCCATGGCAAATGCGATTGACCGGACAAAGCGACGAACTCCAAAAACTCATCCACCAAAGGCGGGTCGGAAGACGAATCGGTGATTGACTGGTGGTGAACAAAGTGATTTGTAAATGATTAGTCGAAGCTGGTTTAGGGAAAAAAAGGGGGGAGTCGATACACAACCCCGAATAGAAAACCATCATAATACTAGTGATGCTCGAGAGCGAATTTCCACAAATTTACCTTAATCATTTTTTTACGCTGTGAGATTTTCCCTTTTTCGCTCACTTCAAAACTTCACGCTGCTGCTGGCGCTCTGCCGAGAACTCTTCGAGTGCCTTTCTGTACTCGGCCAATGGCCGGAATTGGCGTTTCGGTGCAGTGGCAACGGACGACGAGGCGGAGGAGGACGGCACATGGGGGGCAGTGGAGGACGGCTGCTGCTGTTGTTGGACAGTCATGGCAAAAAGCGGGAGGAGGAGGAAACAAATACTTACTCTAAATGAAAATGAGTAATTTCAAATAAAATATAAAATAGATTAGGTATAAGCAGATACATGCGAGGATTCAACTGCACTTTTATTAACAAAACTGGCAATCCGACTTTTTGTACAGTATTTTTCATGTTCGAACAATGCCTAATTTGTCTTTTTTGGTTGCGGTCCAAGAATTGATAGGCAGTTGGTTATAAACCCCAGTGAAACCTGAAAAGAATTGTCAAAGTCTAATATTTATTTACCACATACATTTTTAAGTGAAAGAACACAGGGCATTGCACCGTTATAACAAATCATGATTAGGGCTGCAAAATTAACTAATCAGTTGAAAAAACACCAACATAAAAATTTTTCAGAAAAATGTAAGTTTACAGCCAAAATCATGATAATTATGATCACGAGAAAATGGAAGTTGTCAGTCTAAAAACAATTGATTTGGAATTAGTTTTCTCGGAATTTTGAAATCGGACACAAATTGAATTGAAATAGAAGAAAGAAATTAATGATTGAACACAGCCTTTCCATGATAATGTACAATAACCAGACTAATTGTAAGTTAGTCAATTGATGAAGACAAATCAGATAAAAATAAATAGAAATAATATTTATCACATCTTCCCATTCATTTTTAATACTTTCGCACTCCGTCCATTAGCACCCATCTCCCCGACTATTCGTCGTCACCGGAGCCCGGAATTTTGATGAAAAATGTAAGAACAGAACACGACTAGAAAGTGCTGAACAGAGAAACATTCAGAGGAAAAAAATTTTTGCTGGACTTCCGGGCTCCGTCACTTTCACTTCCAATTTCACTTCCACCCAATCCACGCCGTCCACCCCCCGTCGTTTTCTTCCCCAGTCTCTTTTGTCTTTGTTTCATTGTCTTGCTCCTCTTCTCCGTCATCCGTCTCATCTGGCGTTTGTGCAGTACAAAAGCGTCGGATTTGTTCCAATTCGACGGCGTCCAAGTGGAGAATCGTCTGCAGGACGGGCAGCAATTGGACACGTTCATCACGCACTTTCGGTGGGGCCAGAAATTTAAGCACTGAAAATGGAATTTAAAAGTTAAAACGTGGCGCGGAGAATGGGAGAGTCACCAATGTTTTTGAAGTACTCCGGACAAACGCCGTTGCCCAAATGTTCGACTCTTTTCTTACACCGTTCCATTCGGCGAATTTCCTCCTTCAAAACGTTGACCTGTTCAGAGAGGCGTACATTGTCCTCTTAAAGGGTAAAAACGCTGAAATGACACTAACAAATAACAAAATTAATAGCGAAATTTGATTTTGGTACCCTCCGTTTCGCTGAGCAATTCACGGCAATCCTCGAGCAGTTTCAGCACTTCCTGGTGTTTATTGCGACTAACAAAGTGTTGTTGAAAATTCGCGTGCATTTCGCTTTCGAATCCAACACTTTTTCCATCGCTAAAATTCTCGGCCAAAGAGGCAACATTAAAAGACATTGGCGTATCGCTAAAATTGGAAAAAGCACCAGTATTCGTTGTGTGTCTTCCGTTGCCCACCTTCCCGGCACGGCCCCGTCGATGGCCCCCTGAAGGACGGAGTGGAGGTCGTCCAGCGAATCCGAACTTTCCGAGTGCGTCGTGCCCAGCACTCCCTCGCCCTCCTCCTCGCCGGCCGTGTCCATCTCCAGCGAATTTGTCGTGGCGGTGAACAGTTGCGATGGGTAGCCCAAATTGAGCGGCGACGGCTTCGATTGATGCTTTAGGGTGGTCAGCTGATTGGGCCGAAAAGAGAGAAGGGACTGAGAAGGGCATTTTGAAGCTGAAGAGCATTTGAGCAATGTCTAAACAAAGGCAAACGAATGGAAAAGCGAAATTTGAATTTCAAATTCCAATTCCAATTCGCCCACTTTCGCTTCGCCCAATTCGCGTGAAAGTCTGTCGCACTCTCTGCGCAATTCGTCCATCTCCGTCTGCTGTTTTTGGAGCCCATTTTGTTGCTCCATTTGTCGGCTCGCAGCTGCGGCTGCTTCGCGTTCGCGTGTTGCCTTTAAGAAAATAAAAATGGTTTTTTTAATGCAAGATTTAAAGATCACAAAACACAAATGCCAAGGGTTACGGCTTGGGCGTTACCCTTTTAAAAGTATTTCAATAATTTTAAAAACACGCTTTTTAGCTATTTTCCTTAAAAAAACATTTCAAATTTGGTCGATAAAATGTCTTAATTAAATTAAATTTTCGAAAAAAAAATTCCGGCGGCGCCTAGCGGCACCATCAGCGACGGACTCCTTCTGTTCCCATTTTTCTTTTTAGGAAAAGTATGCCGCAAAAAAGTAGCCCGAAAATAACTGCTGAAAACGAGCAAGAGAACATAAAAAATGGTCAATCGCAAAAATAGTTTTACCTCAGCCCCAAAATTCCTTGACCCTCCTCCCCCCCCCCGGGGGCTTCGCCCTCCATTTGCCTGCAACTCTCTCCGCAACTCAGTCCGCAGTGTCTCTTCCGCTCGCATTCGTTCCGCGTGTTCCCCCATCATTCGTTGCCTTTCGCTCGCCCACCGTTGGCGTTGCGTTTGCTGTTGGTCGTGCAGCGAATTGAGCTCCTCCAGCAGTGTTTTCGAGTGCAATTGCCCACTGCGCAACTCCTCCTCCAAAAAGGAACATTTTGCACTGAAAGAGACGCAAATTAATAATTGCCAAAGCAAAGGGAGGGAGAGGGCATTTGGAAGCCAATAAAAAGGAAATTGAGTGAATGCGAGTGCCATTGGCTTGCCTTAACTCCGCCATTTGTGCGTTACGTGTCGAAAGCGTGTCGAACAATTGCTGACATTCCGAAGACAAAGCAGCGCCACCGCCACCATTTGTCGTCGCCGCGGAAGTGCCAACATTGGATTCGGCCAAAGCGAACTCGGCACGTTCCTTCAGTGGCGATTATAAGGTGGAATTGGCATTTCCCTTTTGCAACAAACCTTGTACGCCGCGAACTCCTCCTTAAGCCCCGCCAACATTTGCGCGTTCATTTCACTGTCCGCGCGGAGTCGGCGCACTTCGGCCCCCCGGGCGTCCGCCGTCCGTCTGACGTTGGCCAATTCCGCGTTCATTCGCCGCTGCTCATTTCGCAGTGCCACCGTTTCCTCCTGCGCACTTTGCCGCGCTTCGTTCAGTTGCAATTGCAACGCTTCGCTTTCTTTGGCGTGTTCAGAAAGAAGGCGACTTTTTGCTAAAAAATAATGAAAATAAAATTGTTAAAATGTTTTTTCGTTTGTTTCTCTTTGCCTTCCATTTGTTGAGTTAATTCGGCAATTTGTGCATTTTTGGTGCGCAATTCCGAGTTTATTTCCTCCTTTTGCTGTTGTAATTGGTCAATCCTTTGGGAAAACTCCTAAAATTTTGGGGTGGAATTTATTTCTTGTTTCTTCAGTTGTTTTTGCTAAAGGGTCACCCATTTTTAAAAGTTTCAGAATTAAAATGGGAAAATCGTAAAATATTTAAACAAAATTTTGAGTGCATTCAGAATCAGGGTGAAAGTTTTTCAAAATAACGGAATTTATAAATTGATTAAATTTTAAAAATGCACCAAATTTTGTTTGAAAATTATTACTTTTGATTTTGGGATTTGGGGCAAATTCTCCCTCCCCCTGGATAAGCCTGCCTTGTAAGCCCTTTTCTGAATTTGGAATTTAATTCCACCAATTCCCGTCTCCGTTTGTCTGTCCACCTCAACAATTGCTTCCTTCTCGCCCATTTTCGTGGCATTGTCCGCCAATTCCTTCCGTGCCGCAATTAACGCATTTTTATAGTCCGCCAATTCCATTGCGATCATTGCGTCGCCTTTGCCTGGAGCGGAGTTCGAGTCCGACGACACTTTGACAGAGAGTTGGCGCATTTGGACCGCGTATTCTTCGGACTGAACAAAAAAGGGGATTAATAGGCTAATTGTGGGGACAGTCTTTGCAAATGCCCTAATAATGACAATTCGTTTTTTGCCTCTTTTTTGGCCTTTGTCAGCTGTCTGCGAGTGTCCTTCAGCATGATCAGTTGCTTCTTCGCCAATTTGACCAGGTCCTCGCGAGAAAGCAAATCCAACTGAAAAGGCGCCGTTGGGCGATGGCACCGAAAGGGCAAACCTTCGCCAACGCCGTGCCGCCGCCCCCCGTGCCGTGCTGTTGCTGCACCGGCACTTCGCCTGGTTGGTCCTTGGCCATTGGTCCGTCCCCGTCCTTTTCCTTCGTCCCGTCCTTTCTTGACTCCGATTCATTGTCAGTTTCATCCTTTGGCCCATTCATTTTCGGCGGATTAATGTCCATTTCTTCGATTGGATACAAAACAAACGAAATTAATACGTAAATGTGAGCCTAAACTTTACATTCAAATCACATGAAAATCATTTAATAATTTATGTATTTCTTTTCGCAGTGACTAAAACACTTTTTGCCCCTTTTTTTGCTTAACATTTGAAATTTTCGGTGCTTTTCTTCGACGAACAAATGAAGCAAAGCTAAACACACAAAGAGAGAAACGCACAATTATTATTTGGGTTTTCTTATACAATTTTGTTGAGTGAGAAATGAACAAATCGTCACAACCACGGGAATGTAAACATCCGAACAAAAATAAATGGCAAAAAGCAGTTAAAATCTAATTTTAAATGCAATAACCAAACAATTTTGTGACAATTTCAAAAATTGGATGTTACAAACCCCTGAAAAACTTCCATTTTACAGCGAGTTTTACACAGGGAAGGAAATGAAGATTAGGACAACACGATTTTGGGAGTAATTTTCTAATAAAAATTTGCAGAATCGTAAATGTTTCCGTAATATTTTTTGGTTTAGTCCAAAATCAAATAAGAAAAAAGTAATTTTAGGAAAATGAAATGGGGAGATGAAAAAGTGCAAAATATTTAAGGAAATTGACGAAGATCGGTGCCAAAATTCTTCAACGTGCCGTCTTTGAGTGTTGGATCAGCCATTGCAGAGTGATATCTGAAAACAGCAAATAAATGGCGGATGCCAATGACAAAATAGGATTTGAAATCAAAATAGTGGCGATGTTTATTTGTAATTTGGTGCCGTACCAATGTTCGACTTTTCCTTGCAGGAGATGGAATAGCAGCAGATTTCCCGGTTTTGGATGGACTCGAGATTCATCGCGTCGATTAGTTGGCCCTCGTCGAGAGCGTCGGGAAGGTCTTTTTTGTTGCCAAGCACCAGCACGGGGATGGCCTCCAATTGGGGCTTGCTCAGCAATTGCATCAGCTCACTTTTGGCCGGCTCGAGTTTGGATTTGTCAGCAGCATCGACCTGAACAATGACGAAAGTGTCGTCGATGAACAGTAAAAATGGCCACCAAAATGTACCATAAAAACAATGGCATTCACACCGCGACAGTAACGCTCCCACATGGAACGGAAGCGCGGCTGACCGCCAATGTCCCAAAGCTTAAAAATTTGGGGAGGGATTAAATGAAACGGTGAAAAAGAAGGAAAGGAAAGGACTTTGATGGTGACGTTTCCCTTGGTGATTTTGCGCATATTAAACCCAACGGTTGGGATCATGTCTTCAGTGAACTGTCCGCTCTTAAGCCGAAACGGACGATTAGAAGGACAATCGGACGACCAAAGGACAACCGACCGCAATGACATTGACAAAGGTTGTTTTGCCAGAACTTTGCAGCCCCACCAAAGTCAGTTCCATTTCCTCCTTCCAGAACAGAGAACGGATCCAATCGAGCAATTTGTTGATCATGGAAATCATTTTAAATATACAGGCGAAGAGAATGAATGGGAAAAGAAAAGCTGAAAATTGAAAAAATGGCATTTAAAAAGGCCAAAATTGGACCAGAATTTTAAGGGACCGGAAAATGGCATTACGGCCAAAAACCAACCCAAATTGGCATAACATCACTCTGAATAAAACCAAGAAGTATTAACATTCCATCATTTATTTCATTTTTTCACAGACAAAACGCCAAATATTTGATAACAAAATTTGAATTTCTACCGTAGAGGGGGGACCCTTTTGTTTTCAAAATTTTTTGTTAATAATAAGTCGAGAAAACTTCTTTGCATTGAATTTTTGAGATAGTTGATTAAATTCTGATATCTTTTTTAATCAATTTCCCAATTTAAAAAAAAAACGAAATTTGAAATTTTGGTTTTTCGCCTTTTTCGAGTTTGGGTTAAGAATTGGTCAAAATTGGTGTCAAATTCGTGATCAGAGATTTACTTGCTGTGTTTTTTTTGTCTTAAGTACCCATAATTAGCTTTTCGTTGTCCATGGGTTTTAAAGTTGCAGAGTTTTAATTGTTCATTGAAAGGTTTCCTTTTTGGTACCTTTAATTGAATTTTTCTTTTTTAAAGTGTCTATTAAAATGGCTCATTAGCATAATTTTGATTGGCATTCGCTACGCCAATTGTTTCCTTTCCAATTACACAAATGTCTTTTAGCCTTTGACATCATTCACCGTTTGTGTTTGTTTGCGTTTCGCCTTTTTTTGGCTGAACGACGCCACAAAATAAAATGGCAAATAAATAATAATTATTATAAATAAATAAACAAATAATAATAATTATCAAATGCCAATAAATGCCATTGCCCCAATTATTTCGCCGGCCCAATGTTTTATTTGTCCTCGGAATTTTTATGTAAATTGTTTTACGCAAATTGCCAAAATAGCAGAGCAAGTGATGCCATTTATTATGCGATACTTTTGGCATTTCGTCGGAGTGCCAATGCTATAAAAGCAACGGCCGTCGCAGGACAAAAGCGCATTCGAATACTGAGGGCCCAAATTGTGTTTATCGTATCTGCATTACCGTATTCTTACCATTGAAAACCCTAAAATTTTTGCAGTATTTTTTTACATTTGTTTCTTAATTATTTATTTCCCTTTTCTTAATGATTTGCATAATTAAATGATTAATTCTCTATGATATAAACAGTTTAAATTATTTTTGGAAGATTAATTAATTACTGCGGTAATTTTATTATGTCAAACATTTTTTGTATTTCAGCATCTTTTGTCTGTACCATATTTTATGTATTATTTTTTAATTTTTCTTCCTGTTATAATACAGCCTTTTTGGCATTCATTCCAAATTTGGCATCTTTTATTGGTTTGTTTTTCGGCATTAGTCATCCAGTGCCAATTTCGTCCTCACTCATTAATTAATCCTTCCGGCACCGTTCACTCCCCCGGCATTTCCCCCACCCTCAAATATTCTCCAAAATAGCGTGAGCTTCGGCCCGCTTTTTCTTTCCTGCGCATTCCGTTAACCAATGAAGCCCCTTTCTCCCCCGTCCCCTCAATTCCTCTCCGTCCCAATGTTTCCTCACTTTTCCGTTAATTTCCTTTTGGCATTATCGCAGTGATCACAAATTAAAATATTAATTTAATTATCGAGTGAAATAATTATGGGATTAAATATTTTTAATTATTTTTTGTAGCATTTCATTCGAATTTCACTTTGGTAAATGCATTTTTTAATTGCGCTGCTTTTCCCCGTCGTTGGCCCAATGTTCGTCCACATTTGCCATGGCATTCCGTCCCCTTTTTCCCGCGACGTTTACCCGGCGATTGATTTGAGGGTTTGTCGGCATTCTTTTTATTAGCTTAACTAATTTCCTATTTAATTCAGTTGTTCGATTGGCCTTTGGCCGAACTGTTGCCACAGCAAAGTGCCGAGGACGGCACTCCAATCAGTCCGATCAGTTGCTACACCCAATTGGACGAATCCTTCGTGGACGAGTCGCGCCTCTATCGCCTGAACAACACGGAACAGCTGCGGGAGCGTGCCTGCCTTCTGCGCATCCCAACCGGGACGCGGTTCACCGTGGAACGGATGCACACCAAAAATCAGGGGGTTAATTTGGGCAGGGGGGGTTGGCGCCCGTTTGATTGGCGCCCGTTTGATTGGCGCCCGTTTGATTGGCGCCCGTTTGATTGGCGCCCGTTTGATTGGCGCCCATTCGACTCCCACCGCAAAAAACAAACCAAAAATTAAATTCAGGAAAACGGAAGGGAATTCTGTGAGCGGAAAGGAATTAACGCGGCCGTAGCAATTGCACGCCAAGTGAAGGGCGGGCAGGAGCAGAATATTTATAACATTATTTACTTTTTTATATTTATAGTCCCTGGCTAAATTTTCGGTAATAATTCTCTTATTCAAAATTTAAAATAATAAAAATTAATATGGAAAGCTTACATAAGTGTTTGAAGGACAATAAATTTGTCTTTTTCCAAATGATTTCATTATTTTGGTCAAATTACCATGGTATGATTGGCCGGCCTCAAATTGCATAAAACCAATTGAAAATTTAAACTTTAACTGATTCGTTGAAATAAAAATATTTAATCTTTTTAATATATTTTTCCAAAATATTCATTTAATTTCAGACTTTTGTCGGCGTTATGGCCGGCTCCTCACAAGCGTATTTGCCCATGTGGACCGGACGCATTTTCGAAGGTAAAATTCAAATTGAGCAGCGGTTGGTTATTTTCAAATTGGTGCAATTTCAAAGTGTATTAATTGGGTATGTTTTATTTATTTTTTAATTTGCAGGTCATTCCGATATGTACGGCCCATGGCACGTGCAATGCCAAAATGCGTATTTGGTGTTCAATTCGGTGGCTTTTCCCCACTTGGAATGGTTCGACTTTCGCTTGACCCGGGAAACGGAGGAGGACAGAAGCACTTCAAATGCCGAAGATTGCATCGCGGAGGAATTGGTCGACCGGGGCCGATTTTGAGCAGAAAACGGAGGGCACACAGAAATAAAGGCGCGACTGATCAATCGCAAAAGAATGGTCAAACGGAACGCCAATTAAATTTGAATTGTTTGGAATTCCTTTTTGAAATGCTAAACATTTAAAAAATTGAATGCCATGGGAAAGGGAAAAGCGAATTGCCAAAACAAACTGAAAAAAACGGACGGAAACAAAAGACAGAATTTATGCGGAATATCCTAGACAAAATTACAATATTTGTTAATCCTCGTTATCAAAACCATTGATTATGGATGGATACATTATAAATTACTCAAATGATCAAAAATGGGGGGGAGACTCTTTTCTGATATTTTCTCATCTGATGCGTTCACTGATCGGGTTGTGTTCCTTTCTCTGTCGCACTTTCACTCGCGGGGCATTGGCAAATGGCGTCGGTGCGAAATGCCATCGGAAACGGAAGAAACGCCGGAGGGGGGACAGCCGGCGGCGAAAGCGGACGACAAAGCATTGGCCAATTGCTGCTCCAAAACGTTGATTTGGAGCTGAAGTTTTCGCAGTGCCATTTCACGTCGAATGAAGAGGACGGACACCTGCTAATTGGAGGGTGTTAATTAGGTAATTATGTGGGGGGGGGGGGTAAATGACAAATTATCAGACGGACGAAACATTAAAAACCAGCAAAATAGGGAATTAGACTCATTAAAATCCCTTATTTTCTTCCTGGAGCTCACAATCAGCATCAACTTTTTTTGGTTGCTTTGTCGCCGCAGTGACGAAAAAACGAAAAAAATGAAACAATTTTATAAATTAAATTTTAATTAATATAAATCGTTTAGTCATTCCGCTTGTATTAACTAATTACTCTGAATTATTATCCGGAATTATTTGTGTCATTTCGAATTTCATTTTTGAAAATGCCATTGTGTGCGGTTGCACTGCTTCTTTTCTTTTGTTTCTTTTGGTCTGACCTTGTCAAAATTGTTGCCATTGTATCGCATCATTTTCCGTGCCATTTTCTGCTTGCTTCCACCAAATTCGGCACCTCCGTTTTGTTCCCCCGTCGTTGGCATTGCTTCTTCATTTGCTTTTGGCGGCGCCCCTTCAAAGGATGATGCGAAAGTGACGACGAAATGCAAATGGAGAAGGAGAAAAACAACAGCAGAAGAAACCACAAACAAATTGGACATTTTTGTGGGGAAAAGGCCTTTTTTAACAGCTTTAAAGGGATTAATTGAAAAAAGAATACTGTTTTTGGGTACAAGATGTGTGATTACGGTATGGAATTGTTTTGGAATAATTGAATTGCCAGGGGGAGGGGTTACTAAATTATCTGTTTTATTTAGGTAAATTAAGCTATAAATTCACAAATCACTTTATGTAAAAGCCAAATGTGAAAAATAACGAAGAAATTCATAAATAATTACTTTTTCAATTGAAATATTTTAAGAATTTTAGTTTAAGAAATTTTTTAAAAAATTTGCCCAATTGTCGCTGCTCAATTGTCTACCGCCGGCGGATTGTCGTGCTATTATAATTCTTGGTTTAAAAGCGCCTAACAAATTATAACAAATAATCACTTAAATTGACAGAAAAGTGCCAATAAAGGAAGGCCCGGCAGTGCCGAAAAGAGCCGCCGAAATTTATTTTTATTTTAAAGTACAAAACAGAGAAAACATTTTTTGGCTGTTGCTCCAAAAGTCAAATTTAATTTTTGTAATTTGTAAATAAAATTGGAAAAATGCGTCAATTTTAGAGGCAAAAACCGAAAATAGAAATTTTAATTCGCAATGGCCACGTTAAGAGGGGATTATTATGTGAATTAAAATGCTCACATTGGCCTAATAAAGGCGTGCGCGGTCTTTTGCCTCTGAGCATCGCTTCTTCGTTCGTTAATTATTACCCTTTTTGAATTTGATAAACTGAAAAGTGATGGGCTGTGAAACTTGTCGGTCGTTTAAATGGGCGGCACTCTTTTCGACGACCTTTCCCTCCTTTTCTCGTTAAATACTCAATTAATTACCATTCAAAGAATGTCCCATTAATTATTATTTCTAAGCCATTAAAATTATTCAGCTAAAGCCGCCCTTAGGCAAGGAAAACGCCTTTTTACATTCACAAATGGTACAGTAGCGAATACAAATGGAGAAGCAGCGTCATGACCTTAAGCAAACGAAACGACGCTTTTGTGGTCGTCCGAATGGTACGCTTTGAGCACTGACACAAAATATAGGGAAGAAAATAGCCCAATTTGGCAATTAGAACGAAGGCACTCACTAAAGATGTCAACTAACGAACTAATTAATGATGGCAATGATGATGATAACAATAACATGTGTATTATTGTTAATTAACCCCGAGGCGATGTCAGAAGAGAGAATTAGAAAGACAGAGACAAACACCGAAATATAAATTATCACCAATCAGAATTAAAAAATTATGATTTTCGTTTATTATAAAATTCTGATTGGTTTTTACGACAAACGCCAAATTCAGACGAAAAACAACAAATATTTGGGATCGCTCAACATCACCCCTCAAATTTGTCATCAAAGAAATGGCCAAAAACCTACCAAATTATTTTCGTCTAAAAATTTTATTTCATGCTAAAATTATGTTCCTAGGGGTAAATGAGTTCGCTGATCATGAATCCGATCCCAGACTTTCATTATCTGTTTTTTCATCAAGTTATCTGAGTCTATTGAATTCATGTTCAGGATTGGAATTCGAAGAAAATAAATGTTATACCGTATTTCCTCGATTATAAGCCCCGGGGCTTCTATTTTTCAACCCCCCCTACAAGGGGGGCTTCCATTCGAGGGGGGAGGGGGTATAATCGAGTAAATACGGTATTCGGAATCTAAACCTCAAAAAACAATAAAAAGACAAACAAGTTTTCATATTTTTTGCATTTTCTGAAATTTTCTATTAACTGAAAGAAATAACTTACGACAAACGACAGATATACCGTGAAATTACAATGAGAAAATGAAATTCAACTTTTTTCGAGTATATTTTTTTGTCTATTCCTTTAGCTCAGAATTTAGTTATACATAAAATTCCCGAGACTTTTAACTTTATTGATACCAAAAAGTATGGGTCGTATCGAGTAATAAAAAATTTATGGCCTAAGAATGGTCACTGATTGGACACGTAAATTGGAAGAGCCGAAAATTGGTCGAAAATAAAACAAAAAGCCAAGCTGTAAGAGTCCGTGTACAAGTCGTGATGGATGAAAAAAACGACTCAAATTACAATAATTCACCAGAACAAACAAATTTTGAGGACGGAGGGAAAATTAATCGTAATGGCATTCGGCAGGAGTAAATGCCCTTTTCCGCTTTGTGTGCAAATTATAATTAAACAAACAATTTTATTTTTTTGAATGCTCATTAAAATTTTATGGGCCACCGCTTTTACGACTTGAAGTCAAAGGCAGACGAACTTTGGCACCGATTCCATTCCCCGAATTTCAAGAGACGCGACCCAATCAACAGCAGAGGGATTAACAAAGCACTGAATTGAATTTTATTGTTGAAAATTATGATAAAATGAATTTGTCATTTAGAAAATGGGAAAGAATTCGAAATTACAAATATCGGTAAACGCCAACAGAGCTTAATTTCAAAAATTGTCATTTAAATAATGAATTAGATTATGGAGATGTTTTCCATGCAAATAAAAGAGAAAAGCACTTTTAAACCCATTGATAGGAATGAAACCAAAGAACAAAAAGCGAATGAACAATTTCAGCCGATTAAAGTCAATCTCAAAATCAGCGGGAAGGACGATGACGACGGATGGTGAAGCAGTGCATTTGCTTGAACAGATCCGACTCGGAGGAATAGTAAATGTTCACAACGAATTTGTGGGCGGAATGTTGGTTGAACAGAGAATAGACCACCTGGGAAATGGAGTAGCATAAGCAAAAGGCATTGGCACTGTTATTCAGACAAAAAAGGGTACGCCTCCCCTGCAACCCGACCCAAAGAGAGAGAGAGAAACGCGTGAAAAACCACGCGACAAATTGTACAAAAATAATTTACTCAAAACATAGGGCCGCATTGAAGAGAATATTTTGAAATTTCTCAAAGAACTAATTGTCCGGCGACTTTTTGGGCAGTGACGTCATAGGGTGCTCCGATGTAGCCCCCGCCCACCCCTTTTTAAGAAAAATTTAAATAGGAAAATCCATAGCGGGTCCCCTCCCTTTAGCACTAAATTTAAATAGGAAAATCCATAGCGGGTCCCCTCCCTTTAGCACATCAATGCGACCCCTCTTGTTTCTGTTATTGTCTTTCTCACCCGGTCTGAAAGCACTTCGCGTCTTCGAATCAATTTCCGATAGTTGTACTTATTGTTGTTGTTGTCATCGTTAGTGCCATATAAAAGTGCCTGGGGCCACAGGCACATTTCGTTGGCCGGGAAGTTCATAACAGCCCAACGGGTCATTTTTTGAACTTGGCGAGTGGTCAGAGCATGCTAAATATTAAATGCTGTGCTAATTAATGACGTATTAACATATAAAGCGACCTCAATTATTTGGTTGAATAAATTCGACGGATAATTGCGAAAGTGTGCCGAGCTTTTGATGGCAAAGCCCGAACAAAAGCGAGAACCCGACTGGAACAGTATTTTCATCTCTGCGAAATAATTGCCATTTTCAAATTGCGACAAAACCTAAAATTGAAGTGGCAAATTTTGTTTGATTTCGGCACCAACCAATGAGCCGTCCTCATGAACGGGCGGAAGACCCGCAACGAACTCGCGCAGATGGCACTGCTCCAGCAATTCAATCCGATTTTGAACTGCTTTCAGTCCCTTTTGGTGTTCGCCAAGCTTTTCGCACAATCGTCCGTTTTTAACCATTAAACTTGTCATCTTAATTTTGAATATTTAAATCAATTTCGGGGGTTTTCCACCTGCGCTTTTTGTTCGCCCACATTTGTCTCCGTTTGTATGTCCAACTTCCTCAGCTTAACATTCAATTCGGTCATGCGATTCTCCAGAGTTTCCAATCGGTCTTTAGTCTGACGACCATTTTGAGCATGCAAAAATTGCAAAGAGTGAAAATCGTCGCGCAATTTGTCCAACTCTTTGCCAATGTTATGGTCACAGCCTTAACAAGTGTCTGTTTTTCCTTTTCTTAATTTTGATTTGGTCACTTTTTCTTCCATTGTTTTCTCCAAGTCCATCGGCCGTTTCAATCCAACGGAAATCGCTTGGGCTTTCGTTTCGGCTGTTCGTCACAAATGTATGGCATGTGTTGTTCAACGACTTTTGCTTGTTCCCATTTGGCGGTTCGATGTGCAACAAACGGTTGAGGATGGAATCGTCCAGGCGAGAAGCATGTGTCTGATATTGGTAAATGCAATTCCTTTTTTTGCATAAATGTTTTATCACTCGCCTCATTTCGGCTCTCTTCCTGCGACGTTCCCTTGCGGCTTTGGCCGTGAAAAGGTTCCTCGCTTTCGGTTGTGTTATTCGTGGAATTCAAAGTGGACGAGGCGGTCGAAGAAGTCAAAGACGAATCGGAAGAAGCCGAAGCTGAGGAGGACAAGTGTTGGGGACGGTTGGGAGCGGACGAAAGAGAACGAAATTGGGGGAGAAAAGGCGAAATGGATGGCGAATTGGTAGAAGAAGGATAATGAACTGAAACAACAAAAAAGGAATAGAGAGAGAATATGATGGCATCTTATAAAAGGAAGTGTATAAAAGTTTAAATCGGAAAACAATCAGTATGTAAATTTGGTATCATTGGGTAGAGCAGAATCGAATTTTTTAATTCCAGTGGTATCTCACATTATTTATATTTTATAATTAGCTATAAATTAACTAAAATTATTTACATGTTGATTTGGATTTGAACTTAGAGATAAACCCTCATTAGAATTTGGTTTTCTTAGGCTCAACTTTTCAATTTTTGTCACACATCGCTAAAATTAAAAATTCGCAATACAAAAGATCCTGCTCTATCCAATGAAACCAATTTATATACCTTTTCCTACTTTTAGTTGGCGCATTTGCCTTTTTACACTTACCAATCGGTGAAGACAAATCCGTGTAGTGTTTGTGCGTCCAATTTGCTTGGCTTTCATTATATTTTTGGAGTTCGCCCGACAATTTCTTTTCGGAGTCGATTTTCCCATTTTGCACTTTGTCTCCCATTTGACCAATAAAACTCCACAAAATTTCACTTTCTTCTCTGTCCCCAATTTCTTCTTCCTCCTCCGTCTCTTCTTCTTCCTCCCATTTGATTTGAAATTTGCCATTTGGCACTGGTCGAATTGGTTTTGGGCGCACCACCTTTTTAGGAGCCGAACGCGTTTCCGCATTTAAATCGATGAGACGCTGTGATGGGATCGAATTGGGAAGCGCATTTTCGACCACAAATCCCTCGGGCATTGAGCGTTGCTTTGAGTTGTCTTTGACATTCATTTGCTAAAGTAAATGCAATTATTGACTGTGTTTACTCCCCCGATTTGATGTAAATGCCAACAAAATGCACTTCCGACTCGGTCCCATTCTGCTGCTGTTTCCCGCGCTTCCGTCCATTTCCTCCGTCGCTTTCGTTTTGCGTCGCGTGTTGCGATTGAATGTGCGCACGCAAAAAATACGAATTGCACAGCCATTGCCCACACATCTGAACAGAAAGGGGAAGGCATTTGCTACGAAATGACAGTCCGATTTATTTTTTCCTAATTTGCCCCCCCCCCAACTCTCTGCCGCTTTTTACTCCGTCTCACTTTACACCACGAATTTTTCTTCGGCGGGGGCGCGGCAGGGCGATTGGCGTCGCGCATTGGTTGAACACTGCCCAACAAATCCAAAAGCTGAGCGTCCGCCACGTTACGTGGCGGTGACAATTTGGGAATTGGCGGAGACGAAGCGGAACGAACGCCAAATGCTGAGAAATGGCAATAAAATTTGAGGTTAATTTTAAGTCCATTGTTACAGTGATTAAAAATTGCCATCAACCAAAATTTGTGCGAAATGGTCTGGAAGGAAGTGGGGGGGGGGGGCAGCGGCCAATTTTGCGAAATGGTCCAGCCATGAAATTGACGACCTTTTTTTTGCGGTTTAATACCGCTTTTTTTTGGAAAAGGACAGTCAGATGGGCCCGGAGGGCAAGCCGGTGTTCTCCAGTTACGGTACTTTTTGGCTGTAGTGTGCGCCGTAAATTTTTTGAAAATTCAGTGCAATTTGTTAACATATTTACACTAAAAACAGCCAAATTTTTGCGATTCTTTATTTTTTGTAATTTAAATGGTATTTGTTAACAGATCTTGTCGAAAAAATGTTCACTACTTCTAACAAACAATGTGAGTTAGTTTTGCAAAAGCTTCCCCCTCCTAATATTCAGCTTTTTTTAAAATATTATAATGCATTTTGGAATGCAAAAAAAAATTTGAACCTTTTTTTGACTCGCAAACCAAAGGGATTGGCACTGGTCGATCTTTAGGTTTTTTTGTTCCATTGTCAAATTGTAAACACTGCTCAATTTCATCTGTCGACTTTTCCGGATTCGATTCTTGCAGCGTTGACCCCAAACATGCATACTTAAATAAAAATCGAAATTGGCCCAATTTGAACGGTTTTCCGAATGCCGACCATTGAGCTAGTTTTTTTGCCGTTTTCCCAGTTCAGAAGCTCCGTCTGTGATTTGTCCGACATTTGCAACTTTTCCGTCATTTCGTCTAGTTCCTCGTCCTGCTTCTTCTCACCTTCCCTCGAGTTTTGTCTGTACGTTTCGATTTCTTTGCTCATTGTTGCCAATTGAGTCTTGGCTTCGGCTAATTCAGTGCGAAGTCTCTCGTTTTCCAACAAAATGTCCATTGGATTTGGCAGTCTTTGTTCTATCAAAAGGAAGAAACTTGCAAATAATAAAGTAATAAAATTATTGTATTACACCTTTGTCATGGACTCTTCGAAATTCCTTGACATTTTTCAGCGAGATGTTCTGATGAGCAGAATTATTGTTGATCTTAAAGAATTGCAATTAATAAATGTAATTAATATAAATAACATTAGTCTGAACAGAATGCAAAGTGGGCGACCGAAGAACAACAACTGAAGATGGCTGTTTGCTGTGAACACTGAGTCGAGAACCGACAACATCCACCAACTCAAACTCGCTGTTTTCGCTGCTTAACTCGCGCAGTGATTGCAGCGAGCTCCCAGCACTTCCATCAATCATTGAAGCCGGAAAAAATATGTACGAATAGTAATTTAGGTAGAACTTCAATTAAAAATTTAAGTTGATTTGGTATTTACAAACTCAGGACTGAAGTGTAACCAACAAAAAATTAGAGCTAAAAGCTTCAAACCAAGTTACCAACTCGTTTTTCGTGGTGCGTATTTGCATAGAGAATGGGCGGAGAGAGTGGGCAAGAAAATGTGTTGGAGGGAGAGAATGAGGAGGCAGGGAAAAGAGTGAAAAGATAGAGAAAGTAGAGAGAGAGAGAGTGAGAACAAAAAAAAGGTGGGGAATAAAGGAGAGAGGGAGAAAGAGTAAGAGGGGAATTAAAGAGAGGAGAAGACAAAGAAGAAGAGAGAGAGATAGAGAGAGCGAAAGAGAGAGAAAGGCAAAGAAAATAGAGAGAAGGGGGAGAGAGAGAGGGAGAGAGAGAGAGCAGTTCGTGATATAAAGAAAAAAAACAAGAGAGACAAGAAAAGAGTGATATGAGGAAAAGAGAGAGAGGGAGGAGAAAGAGAGGGGAAGACAGAGAGGGAGAGAGAGGGAGGGAGATAGAGAGGTAGAGAGAAAAGAGAGAGAGGAAAGAGCGAGAGGCCGAACAGATCTGAAACTATTTTCTATTTTTAATCCCTCAAAGCGCATTAACATCCCCTTTTACAGATTTAACTCAAAATATAAACTGGGCAAAAAATTCATTCCCTTTGCTGGGAGGGTAACAAAATTGTGGAATCAACTCGATAAAGAACTAATAAAAACAAATTCTTTAAATCAATTTAAAACCAAACTTAAAAGTTCACTAGGGTAATAAAACCGGAAAAGCTAGAACAAAAATAAACTCATAAGTAGGGTTGTAAATTATATGATTTTGCATAATTTTTCTGCGCATATGCTATGAAGAAAGGGGCTCAAAAATAGCATTTCTGCATTAAAATTTTTTGATTTGGTGAAGGTTTTTAGTGCATATAAAAGCATATTTTGGGGGTTTTTGAGAATAAGTGCATATTTGACCATTTTTGCATTTTTAGAGCATATTTTGGTCATTTTTTGGAAATTTTCATAAGAAAAATGCGATAAAAGCGAAAAATACACCCCTAAGGATCGACTTTTTGGAATTTTTTTAAAAATACACCCTTAAAAATCGAAAAAATTTTTATACACAATTTTTGGCATTTTTTGAGGGCTAAAAGCCATTTTTGGCAGTTTTTTAAGGCATATTTTATGCGCATATTTGGCATTTTTTAATGCATATAACCCTACTCATAAGTGATTTGGCATTTTTATGCGTGGCCCTAATTTTGACTTTGACCTCAATTATTTAGTTATTTATTTTCACATATTTTGTCTTTTTAATTCCTGTGATCATCACTTTATTTCATCACTTACTCTACGACACATTATCTGAACAGTCGTCAGAGTAAGTGGTTTCCGCCCTTCTGATAACTTTTTTATTTTTTACGAATAAAATACGCTGACCCACAAAATGTCCAGCCCACGAAATGTCCAAGTCTCGAATTTGAGTTTTTTATTATTCAGATGGGCCTAAGGTTAGGCAAGGGGTAATATAAAGGGTATATTCGTATTCAGCGACCCCGAAAACCCTAAAAATCCTAAATTAGACTCATTTTGTTTTTATAAATTTTGAAAAATTTTGGACATTTCGTGGGTTTTTACTCTTTTGGACATTCCGTGGCTTGGACACTTTGTGGGGGTGCCATAAAATAAAATAAAAAGGTACATGCCTCAAAATCCGGTCCCTTGTTATGCTGATCATCAAAATAAGTAAACAACACAAACAATTTTGAATTAGCGCGTCTGAAATGCCTTTGGCGTTATGTTTTTATCTTCAGTGGTTTTTGTAAGATAGTAAAGGTAAAGGGGAAAAGGCGGAGTTCGAGTCCGTTGCACAATATTATATTATTTATTATTTTTTCGGTCTATTAAAGGCATAACCGATAACCCTGTAAATGTCTTCCTATATGTCCAAATATTCATCTTCATTTTATACGCCTGCAACCGAACCCAACTGCCACTGCGCTAGCATTCGTAAATTGGGCATTTGCGCTTCTGCCGCATTTACGGGAGCTGCCCTTTACATTAACCTTGTGGAACAGCCAAGCCGTCTGCAATTGGAAACCGCTGCCGCGTTGAAACAGTTTAAAGAGAGTTACACACGTGCGATTCCCATGCAAGTCTGTATAAGATGCAAACTAATGCATAATTGAAGCAGAATTTTCCCTCATCGAAGATTAACTATTCTATATTTCTTAGGCTGGTTTGGCAATTCTTTCTGGCATTGTTGGCATCGGTGGTACAATTAAGACTGGCGAGAAGGCTTGGGCTTTTGGTGCTGCTTTAATGTTGGCCAATATTCCATACACTTTTCTATGCATTTTTCCAGTCAACAAACGTTTGCTGGCTACCAACGTAACAAAATAAATTGGAATTGGAAGGGGTGGAGCCCAAACAAAAAATACAAATTTAACTAAGGGAGAACACTTATGGCCTGGTTATTATATGTAGCTCATTAAAATATCGTAAAAATTGAGCTGAACACGAACCATTTAATAGCAAAAATCCTAAGATTTTTAAAACCCAGAGGTGGAATTTTTTTTTTTTGATTTCTCTCCTCTCCCCGTAAATTGGACTGACTCCGCCAAAAGGTGTACCGACATTTCGCCAACTTGACATCTCGCCAACTGACATCTCGCCAACTGACATTTCGCCAACTCAGCCAAAAACATTCATTTCGCCAACTCAACCAAAAACATTCATTTCGCCAACTCAGCCAAAAACATTCATTTCGCCTACTAAGCCAAAATCTGACATTTCGCCAACTGACATTTCGCCAAATAGTTAAAAAAATTAAAGAAAAAAAAGTAAAAAGAGTAAAAAAATGCTGTGTTAATATCAAATACAGCCCTATTCCAGTTTACACGTCCAATCAGTGACCATCATCATTTCTTATGACCTAACTTTTTTCATATTTGTTCATTCCAACCATTTTTGGATCAATCAAAGCTTAAGAATTCCTTTCACTTTTTTATAATTTCGTTTCTAGCGTAATTCAGATTCTAAAGTGATGAGCGACTTCGAGATCAAGGATGGCTGGCGTCTTTTGGCAAAACCTACATTGGCACCACTCAATTCGAGATTGACCGTGGAGCGGAGGCATTTGAACCCAATGCTGATGTAGGACGCTTATTTTTTCGACGCACTCGAAGCACAACTCGTAAATGCAACTATTTTCATAAAATTTATGAAAATTTTTATCAATTTTAGCGTTCAGTGTGTCCCAGGCGTCCATAATGACAGGCAGTGGACCAATACAATTCGGACTGCATTCGCCACAACCATCAACTCCGACAATCCCATTGTCCGAAGAAAGCAGCTTGCAGCTTATTCGACGTTGGGAACAAGACATCGTCTGTCCTCCACGTTTCCCGATCTCGTTTTGGAATGTATACACCAGGGCTCAAATGGCAATTGAGCGAACGACACAACGGCATGGAAGCCGCGCATGGACAATTTGCAGTAAAAATTTGAAAGCACAAAACGACGACAACGGTATGTCATCAAAGAACAAAATGTGGTGCGGATCCTTGACGAGGCCGACTTTGAATCGGAAGAAGGATTGACAAACGCCTTGCACCTGCTCGGGATCGTGATGCAAGGCTTTGCGGAGAGACTTCACGTCCGTGGAAATTCAGAGAGTGGTGAAGAAACTGAGGCCGATGAAAATTGATTTTAAACATTTTCATATTATTGTTTTTTTTATTGATATTTTATATATTTTATGAAGATTTCTTTGCTTGAAGCACTTTTATAATAAATTTAATATCATTATATAGTTAAAATTCAATTTTCGACTAGTTGGCGAAATTAGTTGGCGAAATGTCAGATTTTGGCTGAGTTGGCGAAATGAATGTTTTTGGCTGAGTTGGCAAAACGTCAGGTTGGCGAGATGTCAGTTGGCGAGATGTAAAGTTGGTGAGATGTCAGTTGGCAAAATGTCTGATTTTGGCTGAGTTGGCGAAATGAATGTTTATGGCTGAGTTGGCGAAATGTCAGTTGGCGAAATGTCATGTAGCCCGCCAAAAGCATGGCCCAAAAATGAACTAATTCTGTGGGTTCTCTTAAAGGAAGCAAATACTGATGAAAACACTCGTGCAGACCTACAGCGCTGGGGCCGACTTCACGCGGTGCGCACTGTCCTTGGTTTAATTGCCACTGGCGTTTATTTATACGCAGTAAGCAAAGAATAAAAGGAGAAAGGAACTTTAAATCCGACAACATAACATAAAATGACATATTTTTAATGTCAATTTTGCATATTCACAAATTTGTGTGCGTACACTTTCAATCACATTTTTATATTTGCACTTTATTACATAAAAACATTAGCGTTTACTTAGCTTGTTGATTTTTATTAAAGCATGTTGGACATATGTATATTACAAAAAGAGCACTATTTAGAGAAGGGTCGAAAAAACCAAAGTGGGGTTCGAAAACCAAACGATGGATCCTTTTCAAGGAACAAAAATGGGTAGGCTAAATGCCTTCGGGACTGAACCTTCGAGTGGGTAAAACGCATAATGTTCAACAAAATCTAAAACGGTTCCTCTCATTTACACACCGTTTCAGTTTTTGCCTCCCAGTTCCAAAAAGATTTGAATTTTTGTCTCAGTGGTATATGTGCTAGTCACCAAAAGGGGGGTTCCAGGTTCGAATCCGATGCATGTTAACGGACGTTTTTTGTGATTTTAAGCAAAAGAAGACTTGTAAAATGACAAATAAAACAAAAAGGGCAGAGATTTTGTTTCTTCACTTTTTTTTTGAAAATCATCCTTTAATCCAAATTTGTTAAATTACATCAATTTGGCATTCGTCATCAATTTCTTCCGCCACTTCTTCATCCTTGTCATCCTCGCCCTTCCTTTCTTGACGAAATGATGCTCCAATTGTTGCAAAATTTGTTCCGCGTCAGGCATACATTTCCACCATTGTTCGAGTCTTCGCCACACCGAATGAAGCGCTTCATCACCTTGAAAATATTAAAAATTTGTGCTAATTAAGCAATTTGTTTTTCACCCTGCTCATCCAAAAGGCCAATGAATTGATGTTGTCGTGCAAATGGCACAAAGTGGAAGAGTAGAAGATGGGCCTTGGGTTTCTTTGAGAGAAAGGCCAAATGTACCTTTTTTAATGGCGGTAAAATGTCGAATTTTTTGTGGATCAGACGAAGGGTTGCTTTCATCCGCTGATAAGCTTTCTGTGTGCCAAGTTGGGTCATCAAAAGCAAGCCGTCATTGGCCTCCATTTCATCTTTGCCCTTCTTCGCTGGTGCCTTTTTTGGTGTATAATGGCCGTATTTGTGCCGGACTTCTCGGTGGATGCGCTCCAGTGAACACCGACTTGCCGATCTCGATCGGTCCCGATCAATGGCGTCCAAAATCTGTTCCGTCAACCGTTTTCGCGAGCTGCGTTGGAGTTCGTCGATGGACTTCCTTGGTCTTCCTCTGTTTGGCGTTGCTAAAATTGACAAAAAATGAATGATCAATTTTTGAGAAAATTAATTGGGAAAAGTTTCGGACCTGCTCGCGCAGAAATTGAATGGTGTCATCCCGGTCCTTCAGTTGCTTTTCCAGTTGTTCGATGCGCTCTGATCGCTCGTCAATGGCCAGCGGTGGCGGGGTCGTCTCTCCGGTGTCCATTGGCGCAGTTGGTGTTGACGGAAACGGCACCAAATCGCCAATTGGTGTGGCAGGTGTCGACGGCGGCGGGTCGTCGAATTCCAAAATTTCCTCGTCCATTTCTGGCGTTGGCCCTGGTCCTGGAGTTGGTGGCGGCGGTTCCATCGCTTCTTCGGCGGATGCAGCAGATGTTGACGGTCCTGCTTCGTCTTGCTGTGGCGTTTCGGCATTGGGATTCGGCTGTAGAGCGGCTAAAATTAAAAAAAAAAAAATTATTTTTGAGTTAAAAATTGGTGGAAAACTCACTTTTCTTTGCGGATTTGGCTTTTCTCGCCCTCTCCAACTTCTCTTGTCGCTCCTCTCGCTTATTCTCCAATTTAGTCCAACGCTTTTGGGCCCCTTTTTTGCTTTGTAGTTTCCTTATTACACTTTTCTTAGCCATAAAATCTAAATAAAAGAATAGTTTTTTAATTATAAAATTTATAACTTTTGAGTTTGACCATAGACAAAAATGAATTCACTATAGACAGATGCAGTATTTTTTTCTCTATCGATAAGCAAAATATGAAGAAATTCTGTAAGGCGGAAAAAAAGTTCTATAGAGCGAAGTGAATGTTGTTATTCCTAATAGAAATATTAGATAGTACGCCAAAAGGAGACAAAAAATTAGAGAAAAAAAGATAATGTTTTTCTCTGGCACTCTCTATTTATTGGTACACATCTCGTTTTTTGAAACGGTGTGTTTAGTTTACCCATCTTTTGTCTAAAAAATTCTTTCAAATTCGTCATTTACAGACCGAGAGACGTCAAATGATATATCATTTATAGAATTGAATGAGGCACACTTTTATTAGAATGGCAGATTGGATGCTTCGAAAATAAATTTACAAACAATAATTATGACTTCTCTCTTTCTCTATCACCCTCCGTTATTCGTGCGCACAATCAGCTGCTCCCGTCCCTTCCCAACTCCGATGTATTCGACGGGTACGCCCAGTTGATTTTGTATGAACTCCAAATAGGCACGGCATTTGTCCGGCAACTGTTCCCACTGACGGGCACTGGTCGTTGGCGACTGCCAACCCTCAAAGGTTTTGTAATGGACGCGCAAATTAGCCCAATCATCGACGGTCGCTGAAAAAAGATTAACAATTGGAACGGCATAAAAACAGTCGTTAATTTTGTTCAGCTCACCTGGAGGGTACTCAATTTGCCGTCCATTCAATTCGTAACCAATGGCAATTTTAATTTCATGAAATTGGTCCAGGATGTCCACCTTTGTTACAGCCAAACTAAAATTATGAAAAAAACTATAAATATGAACATATAAAATAATAAATGGGTGAAACGTACGAAGTGAATCCGTTGATCATTGCAGAATAACGCAACAGCACCAAGTCAAGCCAACCACAGCGCCGTTTTCTGCGAGTGGTCACGCCAATCTCAGCACCAACTTCTTGCAAACGTTTGCCCTCTTCGCTGGGATGTCCCTATGAAAGACAAAAATTATATGCAATAACTTTATTTTTGTGTGAATACAAACATCGGCGTCAAGTAGTTCAGTTGGGAACGGACCGGAGCCGACACGCGTTTGGTAGGCTTTGACCACGCCGATGACGCGACGGACGGCTGTCGGCGGAATGCCAAGGCCGGTGATGCAACCGCCGACGGTGGAATTGGACGAAGTGACGAACGGATAGGTACCTGAAAAGAAAATCGATGGTAAAAGAAATTGGACATTATTGGATGGACCAAAGTCGATGTCCAACAGAGTGCCGTTGGCTCCTTCCACCAAAATCGATTTGCCCTCCAAACGCTTTTTGTGCAGGAAAACGGTTGTGTTGCAGACAATGCCCATTTGGAGAAGACGTGCGGCATGGGCCTAACAAAAAAAGGACAAATGCAAAATGAAATTTAAAAAAGAAACTACCTTCAACTGTTTGACGTCACTTTCCGTGTCCAATTCAATGTCAGGGAAAAGAGTTTTGAAGTGGGCGACCAGCGAACGATAGCTAAACACGACAAAAGGTCAACTAATTTTATTAATCGACTAACTTTTGTTCAAATTTCTCTGGTTGGTGGAGCAGTTCGCCCAGTCGTATGCCATTGCGGAAGCATTTGCTCGAATAGGCGGGACCAATGCCACGTTTGGTGGTGCCGAGTTTTCTGAAAAATGTAAATAATTTGATCGATGTTTAATGTTCCGTTTGTTACGAGTTTTGTCCCAACGCATTTTCCCGCATGATATCCGTTGCGATGTGCACAGGCAACACCAAATGGGCACTGTCACTGACGAACAGTCGGTCTGCCGAATCCTCAATTTTGTTGCTCTCCAATTCCTCGAAAAGGGCGTCCAAATTGACGACGACTCCGTTCCCGACAATGTTCAACACCTGCAACAGCAACATTAGTTTTTGTTTTGTTTTTTGGGTCACCTTTTCTGAGGCCAATCCGGAAGGCAAAAGGTGGAAATGATACTCGCGGCCATTTGCCAGAACGGTATGGCCCGCATTGTTACCGCCTTGGCATCGCGCGACAATGTCAATCTGAGAAAGTGAGAGGGTTTAACAAACAAAACAACAAAAGAAATACAGAAAGCCCAGAATTTTTTTCCCCTTCGGAACATCAATAACGAAGGATTTCCAGAAGCCCACCGTAACCGACCTTGTGATGTCCGATGAGAAAATCCAACACTTTGCCTTTGCCTTCGTCGCCCCACTGGGCCCCCAAAAGAATAGAAATGGACGAAGGCGACATCGGATTTTATTCGGATCTTAAAATGAGAATTTTCACTTTTACGAATAGGGAGTTCGGTAATAGTAGGGTTTGTCCCCCCCCCCATTTTCAAAAAAAATAATTTTTTTTTTTGAAATTCATCAAAAGGTGACCAATTTCGAACCCCGGACCCAAATTCGAACAAAAAGTCAAAATTTCATTTTTCAACAAAATTCACATTTATCTTCCAAAATCGATTCAAATGGATGGAATGGCAATACAAATGCGTTGAAGACATGAGAAAAGAAGAAAACAACTATTCACATGGGTAAAAGATAAATGTGAATTTTGTTGAAAAATGAAATTTTGACTTTTTGTTCGAATTTGGGTCCGGGGTTCGAAATTGGTCGAAATGAATGTCATATTCGTGATCAGCGACCCCGAAAACCCCAGGAAAGACCTTTTAATGAATTTCAAAAAAAAAAATTATTTTTTTGAAAATGGGGGGGGGGACAAACCCTACTATTACCGGGAGTTCATTTTAGAAGCATTAAAAAAAGGGGATGGGAGGCGAAGGAAATGAACCATCAGCAGAAGGCATTAAAATTATGAAAAATGATTGCATTGTAATTTTTCTTTTTCTTTTATGTGTTTTTCACAAAAAACATGCTCTTATTTTTCATCTCTTTTAACCATAAAATGCGAATGTTTTAAAGGGAAAGAAAAATTTAAATTTTGTTTGGCAATTAATTAAATTAATTGTTCTAAAGTCGCAGCTTTTTACCCGTCAAATGCACGGGGAAAGAGAAGTAGCGGAAGGTTCGCTTGCCAAAATATGGACAAAATGGATATATATATAAATCCATCCTAGAATCTTCAAACCAAGTTGCTAAAATATGGATTTCCATATAATTGGAAGCTCTAATTATTTATAAACAGCACAGCAAAGAATTTAAAAATAGCATTAAGGTTTTAAAATTTTTCGCAGTCAATTTTCCAACGTCTCTTCTGTGAAAATGTCATCTGACAAGAACAAGGAACGCACTTTCATCGCCATCAAACCCGACGGTGTCCAGCGCGGATTGGTTGCCAAAATCATTAAACAGTTCGAGCAGCGTGGTTACAAATTGGTTGCCATGAAACTTGCCAAGGCAACTGTCCCCCATTTGGAGGTTTTGAGGCAGTGAAATTCGCGGATGTAATTTAATTCAATTTAGGTCCACTACCAAGACCTCAAGGACAAACCTTTCTTTGCCGGGCTCGTCAAATACATGGCATCAGGCCCGATTGTCGCAATGGTTTGGGAAGGTAAAACAAAATAATAAGCAAATGGGTTCTAGTGCAGAATAAGCGTTCCATGGTTTTTTACGCGTCCTATATCGGCAATTTTTGGGAAAATCCGGTCTCTATAAAATTGTTCAAGCCCTGATAGCTATACAGCATTAAAATTACAATTTGAACTCAGACATAGGCACGAATGTCCGCGCGCAAATATGGGTAACCTTGGCAAAGATTTTTAAAATTATTATAGAAATCTATATTATTGGATGTTTTTGATACTCCTGTTTCATGCATCACCATGTCCATTGTACTTTTTTTTAATTAAAATAAAGGAAGATAACAAAACATTCAAGAGTTAAAAATCCATGGGACGCGTAAAAAGCCATGGGACGCGTATTCTGCACTAGAACCAGCAAATGGAAAAATTGAAAATGCGAATAGTGGGTGGAGATTGTTCGTCTGATTTAAAGGATTGCCGACGAATTTAATCTCACATTTTAGGTTTGGATGTGGTTAAACAGGGTCGCGTTTTGCTCGGCGCTACGAATCCGTTGGCCAGTGCCCCAGGGACTATTCGTGGCAATTTTTGCATTGAGATGGGACGTAACATTTGCCACGGCTCCGATTCGGTGAGTCCCTCCGACCTTAAAGCCGACGAAGAATTGAATGCTTTTTAGGTGCCTTCTGCCGACCGTGAAATTGCCCATTGGTTCAAGCCGGAAGAACTCGTCGACTGGGAAAGTGCGCAGAATGCGTGGGTTTACGAATGATGGAAAGAGGCAAATTTGTGCAGTGAAAGGCCTCTGCTTTCGAATCGATGACCAATGACGACCATCCAATTTTTGTTTGACATTCTTCCATTCTGTTAGTTAGGTTTTTCTTTTGTTGTTGGCTTTGTTTGTGTTCTTCCTTTTCAATTCGAGCATAAAATTCCTAATTTTAAAAAAATACTTTTTTTACTCCGTTACAAAAAAAAACTCCTAATATTAATTGAGATGTTGATTTATTTTTGGAACGTGAGTGAATTAAAAACTCTTTTCAACATTCCGATGTTTTGGTCTTCCAATTTTGCACTTCTCTCCCGTCGTCTGGCAAACGTTCGGTCCAAATTTGGGTTTTAATTACATTTGCCTTTTAGCCGTCATGCTCCAATTTTTCGACCAATCTTCGCTTTTTCAATGTTGGCGCATCCCTTTTCGGTAGGAAACGTGCCGATGCCATCGAAGAGAGTGAGTGAGCATTGCTTCCCTTTTTACAAATTCTTCCGCTTTTTTGGTGAAAAGTCGGTCGATTTCGGCCGATTGGATGTTCGTGTCGGTCGCGTGGTTGCGGTTCGGAAGCACCCGAACGCGAACTCACTGTATGTGGCCCACGTGGAGCTGGGCGAGTTGCAGCCGCGCACAGTCATTGCCGGACTCGTCAAATTCGTCGGATTGGAAGAGGTGCCAAACATTGGGCAATCCCAAGATATTGAAATGGTCCATAACATTTGTTTTATAAATGGATGTACAGCTTCAAAACCGGCTCGTCGTTTGCCTTTGCAATTTGAGACCGTCGAAAAAACGTGGCATCGATTCGCATGCGATGATTTTGTGCGCATCGACCGAACAAAAAGTGAAAAAAAGACAGCCATTTTTTGTGTGATATTTGGTCTAATCAGGTTGAACCGTTGGAATTGTCTGATCAGTCGTCCCCTCCCGGCTCTTTGATCATTTGTCCCAATTTTGCTCGTCAGCCGGACAAAGTGTTGAAAAAGAGTGTGTGGGAAGAAATTGCGTTGGTAAAAATTCTAACCCAAAGCATTTCATTTAAAAAATTTTTGTAGGATATGCTTGTTTCTGGCACTGGCGAGTGCGTTTTCAAGGGCACTCCGCTGCGAGTGGACACCGAAGACGGCGCTTCTTCGCTGGTGACCGCGCCGACACTGCGCAATGTTCCGGTCAAATAGCGGACGAAACACAAACAAATTATTGTCTTTTCATTTCAATTTTCTCATTCATTCGTTTATCACTCACACATTTTCGTTAGTAAATTATGGTTTGACTGTATGCATTTGGTCGTCTCTTTTCCAATTGTTGGTACTCTTCTAGTTTACAGGCTACTTCTATGTAACATACATTTTCAAATGCCTATAAATATGTTTTAGAGATTAATGAAAATAAGTGTTAAGGGGTTTTAGAGGTCGCTGATCACGAATACAGCATCTATTTTACCAATTTTAAACCCCTGACCGGAAAATTAGTTTTCCCTGTACATTTTCATTAATCTCTAAAACATATTTATAGGCATTTGAAAATGTATGTTAAAAGTAGCCTGTAAACTAGAAGAGTACCCAATTGTTCGCTTGTCACAGCATTTGCCTTGTCTTCTGCTCATTTGATGGTCGTTTGTGCAATTCGTTCCGCTAATCTTTGGTTCGGTGCCTTTACAGTCCGTTGGATTGCGATTGTCGCTATTTGGCTTTTTGGTTTAAACATTTGGCCAACCAATGGTATCATTTGGCCAACTTCCGTTCGAATTGTTCGGTTGACCGTCAAATAAATTAACGGCGGATGGCCTTAATTGCAAACGGAATAAATTCAATTGGTTGTGTAAATACATCACCATGGAGGAACAGCCAAAGCCAAGTGCCCAAAATAACGACCAAAATGGGCGGGACGGACATAAAACCCATCAGAGCGTAGCAAAAACTGACACCGGCATTTGTCGAACTGATGACCAACACTTGGACACATGTCTATGGTGTACGGTAAGGGATGATGGGTGTTGTTACTACGGTCATACGTCGGTTATGAGCGCTCGGAGTTTGGTCCTTTTTCGCAAAACCCTCGCGCGATGCGATTCCCCCCCCCCCCCCGTCCGGTGAGCGAAACTGGGCGATACCAACGGAGGATAGGCCAACACTTGGCGAAATGGGCACAAAGCGAAATATTAAGCCATCTAAGTCAGAGACATTTTTATGGCCAAAGTTACCAAGCATAAAGTTATATATTTTATTGTCAAAATGATCTGACAGAGGAAAGAAAAAGACACTAATTATGACTCAGAATTTCATTCCATTGAAAATTATAGGATTTTTTCTCTTGGTTTTTCTTTACTAATTTTTTCAAATGTTTGCTTACAATTTAGATTTTTTCGATTTTACGTTCATCCTAAGTTGGCACCGCCCTTTGTCCCTTTCCATGTATGACTATGGTATTGGCGTGGTACGGTACTGACAATGAGTCATTGGATTAGCACAACCCATTCTTTACCTTGTGCCGTATGACTCCCACCATTGATGATGCTGATGACCCCGTTTGAATCGACAGAAAAGCGACGATGAAAAGTGCGTAAAAGGCGGGGATTGTCACGGTTATCAGAATGGAGTGGAACAAGTCCAAAGAGTTCACATACTGCGGAAAGTCGGGAATGAATCAATTGGGGCTAATGGATTAGCCAATTAAGACTAATGAACGACCAAACTGCGCCGCATATGACTCTCATTGTCAGTTTGTTCCTGTAATTTGATTCTCTCAATCGGTCCGCTTGGCTCACCAAATGGTCCAAATTGCGCAAATAGTCGCCGTGGGGGTTATAAGTCCACGTCAGTTGCACCGAACTCCAAATGGCCGGCGAAGTGCCAAAAAAGCCGTAGAACACTGAATAGGCCAGCGCGACGAACAGCCATGCCCAAGTGCGCCATCCGTTGAACAAAAATTGGCCAAAACGCGGGCACGAAAGTTCGAGACAACGGTTGGCGGCCAAAAGAATGGCAGCCGAACTCTCCAAGCACCAAACCACTGGCAAAAAGTGATTAAAATGGAGGGGAATAGAATAGGGATAAATTTATTTGCTTTTGATCTAATCGACGGAACAGCAGCAGAAATTTCAGTAAAGGTAAAGGCGCTGATTTTCTGTACTATACTGTATCATACTGTTATTTGCGCTTACGGTTGACAAACATTCCAACGACGAACACAGTCATCGGCGCGGAACAGAACACAACGCCACACAGAGCGAAGATGCCGGGGATGAGGCCGGCAAAGGGAAGGGCGACCACGTCGATGAGAGCAATGGAAAACATAATTTTGTAACAGTTTTGGCCAAGCATACGGTAGAGAGCGAACACACATGGCAAATAGAGCAGCTAAATTGGCATTTTATGGCCTTAATGGTGGGTCGGGCGGAGAGTGACGCCGAGGGGAATAATTGGAGTACTGTAATGATTATTTACATTCGAGCGTTTTACTGTTGTCTCTTACCCCTAATTGGCACCAAATTTAATTGTACAAATTTCTTTTAATCATTTTTTTACGCTGTGAGTTTTTCCTTTTTTCGCTCACTTCAAAAAGGACGAAGAACGAAATGAGCAAAATGCCGAAAATGACGTGTTGTCGTCTGTCCGTTGGCACTTCGTCCACTCCGTACAGAGAGCAATTGTACAACAAATCGAAGCGAATTCGGTCGAACAACAAAAGATTCATTTGAAAGTGCTAACAAAAAAATAAAGCCGAAATTTTAAAAAAAATGGCAAAAGAATTCGAAGGCATTGGCATAAAATAAATGGCAAGACGCGAAAATTAAATTAATTAAGCAAAAAACAATTATTGTATAGTTTTATTAAGTGAAAAAAAAAGAATGTCAATGGCAAAGGGAATTTAATGAACTGTTGGCTTAAGTTTTAATTAACGGAACCCAACGAATTGTGAATAAAAATCAGAGGATGTTTTATTGAAAAGGGGAGGAAATGCCAACTCAAAGAGGGGCAGCTAATTGGTTGAAAATGGGGGAAACAATTGGGGGGGGGAAAGAGAATTTGTGAACTTCGGCGGTAAGGGATATCCGGTGGAAAATGAAAATTAATTCATAAAAGTCAGAAGTCAGAACAGCTGCTAGCGAGAGCCGAACTCACCTGCTGCTGACTGATGACTGCTGATGGTCGGCATTTTCATTCTGTCAATTACCATAGTAAATGAGCGAAAAGTTTGTTGGTATTGGCCCATCGCCGTGCCATTAATTGTTATTTTGAGCGTTCGTTGGATTGGTCCAAAAATGGCCATTCCGTGCGATTTTTTGTGCCTTTGTTTGAACGGCACGCAACATTCATTCTGTCATTCCTTCATATTGTTTAAGCAGTTTTTGTGTTTGTTTTGTTGGATTTATTATGCACAAAACAATTACTGGGAGAAAAATAAGGCAATTAGCAGAATTACGAACGATAATAGGCATTTTATATGCAAAACAAAAGAAAAAGCTGAATGGCGCGAGGGAACGGCACGAAGGAAAGTTTGTGCCAAAGCTTGGTGGATTACTACGGTGAATTTAATTTAAGAAATGATGACTTCTCATCAACAGAATTCTGCTCATATATTTTAATTTTAATTAGTTCATTAACATAATTTTAAATGTATTCCCAAATATTTTCTTAACTGAAATTGTCAAATTACAAAATGATAAATTATCAGCCAATTGTTGGTTGATCTGTTTTGTCAATCAATCGTCCCTGTTGTCCTCACTTTTCCCTCTTTTCTTCTGTCATTTTCATTTGCTTTGAAGAACAAAAAGTGCTAAAGGAACAAATTAATTTTATAATTAATTTAATTTTTATGAGGCTATTTTTGCCCAATCGCTGACAATTTCCAAATCACTAATTGGCCAACAATTAATTAATGCTTGATTAATTGACCGATGAAAATGGCCAAAAGTGTCGCTGCGAAAGTGCCGCCCAAAAAGCGGTGGTTTGCCCCCGCTCCGTTGCACAGTTCGCCCGTGCAATTGGTGCATGCCAATTGGCCGCTCGCCCGGCAAAGCATCGCCACGGGCCCCGACTCGCACGCGTCCATTCCCCCGCAGCCCAAAGAGTAATAAGCCGACCCATTCCCTGCACAAAATAACACCCGCCATGGTACGGTATTCATTACGGTAAGTTACCGTATTTGCAGTACTTTCGGTGGCAATTTGTCACTTCTACCGCGCATTGCTCCTCCTCAACTTTGGTGCTTACGTTGAACAGACTCACCGTCATATTGGAGCCGGACCAGCATTTGAGAGCTGAAAATGAAGCAGAACAAAATTAACAATTTAATCAGTCTTTGCGGGCGATGATCGCTAATCAATCGCTAATTGGTCAAACACTTAAAATATTAAAAAAGGCAATTAAAGGGGAAGAGATTTGACTTGCCATTGGTCGTCAAAAATGAGCAGATCAAAAGAAAAAACATCAAAATGAAAAATTGGGAAAAAGTTGAAAGAAAACGATACATTTCTGTAAAAAAGGTAATTAATAAAAAAGAAAAGAAAATTTTAAAATTATAAATAAATAAAGAAAAATGTGAAAGAAAAACGACGGAAGGAATAAATGCGGGAAAATTATGCTGAGATTGTAAAAATTCAGCCGTTTTTAATGGGCAAATAACACAAGCAATAAATAAATAAATAAATGGAAAATTGGAAAATGAAATTGGAAATTTTGAGGAATTGCTTAGAGAATAATAAGCAAAAATAAAATTAAAAGAAAAGAAATAAATAGGAGAAACTTCAATTAAAGTGATATGAAGAGAAATATCAGCAAAATAATTTATTAAGAAATTAATTATCAAAAACGAACAGTGATTATGGAAAGGGTTGAAGATTATTAATTAGAAGGGCCCCTATTTTTGGCAATTAATCTCATTCCAAACACTTTTTTCTCGAATTTGAAATTTTACTTTTTTTTGAAAAAGTATTGAGTTCGGCTATTATTGCTATTGTTGGCTCAATTTTCTCGAAGCCCGGAGAGATTTGGAATAGAGAAACCAAAGAAATAGCGAATATTTATAAAAACCAAAGAATGTTTATTTTTCTTTATTCATTATCATAAAATGGTAACAAGTCTAAAAATATATAATATAAAATGCATACAATTTCAAAATTTTGTTCGTGGAATTTGATTTTATGATCATTTTTTTGAAACTAAAGTGCGCTCATTTTATTTGCAATTAGGTAGGTTTTTTTATTAATTTTCTTCGTGTTTTGAACGGTTGAAAAACCTCACAGATGGCGTCGGTTCGATTTCGCCTCTGCTTTTTCGGCATAACTTATCAAGAGCGCTCGAATAATGCCAAATTCGTCCGGGTTGGACAGTTTTAAAAGGTTAGATTGAGTTTTCTTTGTTTTCAGCGCCTAAAAAAATTCAAATGCCATTATTTCACGTTCACTTTGTCTTACTGCATTTTCTTCGTCATACTGTATGCATATGGTTTTCCCTCTCCCCAATGGAAAGTGTCGAAATGATTCGGTTGGCCCACTCGAAATTCATTAACAACTGATTTTGGTTTGTTTCACTTCCTTTTTAATTATTTTTGAATTCCTTTACGAGCACACTGAACGAAGAGTTGGGACAGGTGCAATACGTATTCAGTGACAAGACGGGTAGTTCATTCGAAGCGAAATTTGCGCCCAATGATAAAATATTATAAAAAATATTTACAAATTTTTAATTTAAAAAATAATTAAATTAATTTTTATTAAAATTAAAAATTGTAAATTTTAACAACAAACAAATTTAATTAATTTTAAATATTTCAAATAAATTTATTTTGCTTTTGTCCATTTTCGGTGTTCAAAAAGTGTTCGATCAATGGACGAAGTTACGGCGATGTAATGACAGAACGTGGCGAAATTGTGCCGATTGACGAGGAGAAGGAAACGCCGCCGGCGTTGGACTTTTCGGACAATCATTGGCACGAGCCGCACTTCCGTTTCTACGACCGGACATTGATGGAGGACACGCGGAGGGGCGTCGAAGAAGTGCAAATTAACATATTAGTAATATTTATTACTAATTAATTTTAAGCTACAAAAGGGAAAGGCCAAATGAAAGGGGAGGGGAGAAAAGAGAAAAGGAAGCGAAAATTAGAGCAAGAGGAAGCCCGTTTTGGTTGGAGCAAAAACAGCAAAAGGCGGGGAGGGAAAGAAAGTGGTCGCGCAAAAACAAACACTTTTGCTCACGCTTTAGCAGCAATTAACAATTAATGGGAATTTAATTTTGAAATGCAAATATTTTAATTGTTTAATTACTAAAGTTTCACTTCAAGATCATGAATTGCATAATTAGGAATCAAATTCTAAACCATTTCTTTTTCAGTTCCTCAATTAGTAATTCTAATTAGTTAATTAATTCGTTAATTGCCTTCCGTCCCTTTCGATGTCCGTTAATAATTCTTCGTCCGTTCTTTCGCCTTCCTCCGCTGTTCCTTTTCCTTCCCATTTTGCCACCGTTTCCCCTCACTTTTCTCTTTTCTTCGGCTCTTTGATCGCTTTTGTCACTTTTGTCGGCGTTTTGGCCAATGCTTTTGTTGTGGTGGCCGTCGCTGGCGATAAGAAAATGCGTCGTTCTCCGATGAATTTGCTGCTGCTAAATTTGGTCAGTTTTGTTCCGTTACCGTATCTTTTTACGGTATTTTCTGTTTTGGATCGTACTGTACATCAAAATTTAAAAATCGACAAAAATGCTCATAAATTCACTAATTTCGCACCCATCAACGGGAGGGGCACTCACTACCAATTTTCCTCCCTACCAAACTGTCCCATACCGTAACGTGCCATTTCACTTTCGCTTCTTTCTTTGCCCCCGCCCCCTTTTTTCGTCAAATGCCTTCCCACCGCAGTTTCTTTAGGCTGTTGCCGATTTGCTTTATCTGCTGGCATTTACGCCCTTTTGGGCTTCGATGTCCGTCCACGGGGACGGCGGATGGCATTTCCCCGAGAGTTTTTGCCCAATTGGACGCTATCTGAGCAATTGTCTGCTGATTGTGTCCATCTTCACTTATGTGGCCATTTGTGTGGAAAGGTGAAAAATCTTTTATATGAAAATCAAATACTAATTTGCTTATTTGGCCAATATTAATTGTAAATTGTGCCTAATTAAGCCAATAATTCTTATAATTACGCATTTGATTTCCAAAGATTCGTCGCCATTGTCCACCCAATGCATGCCCAAGTGTGGTGCACTCGTAGTCGTGCACTGCTCGCCGTTCTCGGCCTTTGGACCTTTGTGATGGCCTATCAATTACCTTATTTGGCACTCTTTCAGACTCAACCGGCGCCATGGAATGGTTTTGAATTATTAATAAAATATGTTTATCAATCCCATCCCTATTTAATTTTAAAGTCGAAATGCGCATTTGTCGCAGTCGTTTGGCTGGTAAGAGTTCGTTGTGGCGTGCCTACAAATGGTCCGAATTTGTGCTCACTTACGCTCTTCCGGTGCTCCTTTCGGCATCACTTTATGCGCGAATTTGTCGGGTTTTGTGGGCAAAAAGTGCCATTTTGCAAAACAACGGTAATTTGGGCATACTGTATTTGGAAATTGCCAAAAATTATATGTTTGTAATTTACCATTCTTTCTTTTGTTCTCGCTAACTTAATTGGCATTTTGAGTGCCCAAGCGCAGTGCCATCATTGGCACTGCCTCGATGACGGCGGTGCCCCCCGCGACTTATCGGCCGAATGGCACAATTCGCCGCGTTTTGGAGACAAAATTAGTGAACGGAATAAGCAAAGTGGCACCGATTAAGCCAACGACGGCGGCAGCACAAAAGCCACAAAAAGGTTCACAAAAGTCATCATCATCATCAGCAGGTGGCCAAATGGAATTTTGAATTTTTTGAATTGGCATTTCGTTTAATTAATATTTTAAAAGTATAGCAAATGATAAAGCAAGGCGCAACGTGGTCAAAATGTTGATGGTTTGTGTCACACTGTTCTTTCTCTGCTACACGCCGATGGTCGTTTACTTTCTGTGGGGGTAAGCAAACGCAAAATTCACAAATACGCCAATTAAGCATCTGTATCGGATATCGCTACTCCACCCCTCCCTCTCGTTTTCTCTTACTCATTCTATCCTTCCTTTCCTCCCTTCACTCTCTCTCTCTCTCTCTCATCATTTGCTATTCATCCCTTCCTTCATCCCCCTTTCCCTCCCTCCCCTCTCCCCTTTCAGTGCGTTGTTCGGCCGTCCCCTTCCGTTGCCCTTCGAATTTGTTTTCCTCACCAGCACTTTCGTCCAATTCCAAAGCGCATTTAACCCTTTTCTTTACACACTTTTTGCAACAAAATTCCGAGAAAAGTTGGCAAAATTAGTGAAAAGGAAGCAAAAACAACGGAAGGACAATTTGAGGGACAAAAATGAACAAAAGGCGGAGGGAAGAGAAGAGAAAGGGGAAAAGATGGAACAAAATGGGCACAAAGCCAGCGCAAAGTCGAGTATATCATCATTGGGAGGAGGAGTATGAAGGAAGAGGAGGAAGAAGAGAGGAAGAGAAAAGGAAGAGGAGAAAAAACAGAGAACCAAGAGGAAGAGGAGGAAAAAGAATGGAGAGGAGGGCCCTCTAACGGAGGCGCGCCGTCCGTGAGGAAGAGGAGGAAAAAGAGAGAACCAAGAGGAAGAGGAGGAAAAAGAATGGAGAGGAGGGGAGAGGAGGAAAAAGAGAGAACCAAGAGGAAGAGGAGGAAAAAGAATGGAGAGGAGGGGAGATGAGGAAAAAGAGAGAACCAAGAGGAAGAGGAGGAAAATTTCCAATAAATTCAGCTTCCGTTCACTCGAAGAGGAGAGAAAAGGAAGAGGAGGAAAAAGAGATTACGGAGGAAGAAGATGGATAAAAAGGAAAAAGAGGAGGAAGGGCATGAGAAAACAGAAGACGATCTCCGCAAATGAAAGTTTCGTTTGCACAGTCTTTGTGAAAGAAGCTAAAGCTGCAATTTTAGTTTTCAAATTTAAAATTTGTATTTTATTGAGCAAACCACAGGCACATTAATGCTCTTATGTGGCGCATAAAAAATCAAAATCAAAATAAAAAATGTCAAATAGTACAACAATATAAAAAAGTATAAAATTTTTACATAAAAAACGTAGAATAATTGTAAATTAAAAAATATACCGTATTACAAAATGCTAATTGTCGAATTAAATTGCATTCGATTCGGCACACCAAAATCAAAAAGAAATAAAAAAAAGGCTTACTTGGAAAACCCCAATGGACCAATGGAAAATGAAAATAACTTTCGAATTCATCGGCACGGCATTCATTTGAAGGGAAAAGGGCAATTGAGCGGAATGAAAGAAAAAATGGGGTTTTTATTGGGAGAATGAGCAAAAAAAGGGAAAGAAACCTTCACTTTTTAACTAAACAAACTCAAAAGGAAAGCAGCAGCAAAATCAAACAATAATTAATTGATTAATTAGGCCTTATTAATTAGTACATTAATTACTCACTCTTTGTTTCATAATTCCACCAATTAACCAATGAATTAATTACTCGCTACACCAATTAATTAATGCATTAATCACCAATTAGTAGATTAATTACCCACTAACCAAAACACGTATTAATTACCCAATTAGTTTAAATAATTATTTATTTTTCATTTTTTTCCTTTTTCAATTATGTTTAATCGGATTAATGAATGAATGAATATCATCAGATGCATCAGTTGCTCTTTTTTTCTTCTGTTTATGTTTTTCATTCTATTTTCATTCTTTTCTTTTGTTTTGATCACTTTTTGTGATGACTCATCGACGGAAAACTCACAAATTCAATCGATTAAAGTGAAAATGAATTCACAATTAAATTTATATAATATCAATTAAAGTAAAATTCATTTATTTTTACTTATTGCAATATAAATTTTAAATTCAATAAAAAAAGGTACAATTTTTTGACATTTTTTCTGTGTGATTTGTTGGTAAAAGTAAACCAACCTTTATTTTGTATATGACCATTAAAAATCGATTGATCACTTTTCTTTCTGATCAATTCCCCTTTTATTATGTATTTATTTGTTTATTTCTCCGTTTGTTTTTGTTCCCTTCGTACAAAACAACACATTTCTTTCTTTCTTTCTTATTTCCCATTTCCATAACATATGCCTCCTCTCAATTTGTTATTTCTGAATTATTTACTGGGCTAAAAAATTCCCACAAAAATAATCCCTCTCTTTTCTCTTTCCTTTTCTCTCCTTCCCCTCCTTTCTCTCCACTCTTTCCTTTTTCTCTCTCTCTCCCCTTCTTTCCTTTTCTCTCCTTCCCCTCCGTGCTGGCGATGGCAATTTTTTTCTCTCCTTCCCCTCTCTTTCTCTCCACTCTTTCCTTTTTCTCTTTTTCTCCCCTTTCTTTTTCTATTGGTAAATTTTTGCATTTTCCTTTTCCAATGTCTTTGGCGCTTCTCTCTTTATTAATTATTTATTCTTTTCTGTTATTTTCACGCCTATTTTTTCCTCTTATTTTTCTATGGCAAATTTTTAGCAATGCCATCGAAATTTGAACGGATTGGCCAATGGCAAAAATCAATAAGCAATTGGGTTGGCCAATGCCACAAATCCCTTGGCCATCCCATCGAATTCTGATCAGTTTCACCGATGGCAAAAATCACTTGGCGATCGAATTGAATGAAAAGCATTCTATTATAAGCAAAACAAAAAGCAGCAGTTGAAGCGAAGGTTGTGACCTTTTATCGCTTCAGTTCGCTTGTCCTTTTCTTCGTCCCTTTCGGCGGAAGAAACCGTGGGAAGAAGCATCAGGATGATGCGGAGGGAGGAAAGAAATAATGCTGGCTGGCTTAATGTTGGGGTTTGAATGGATATGGGCAGATTAAGCGGGACAAATCCATCCAAAAACGACGGCAGCAGCGGAGGAGGCGAGGGGGGGGCAACTGAAAGCGAAGGAAAAACATCAAAGTACCACCGCAAAAGCATTAGCGGCAAATTGAGGACGGACGCACTGCCCGGGGGGAGGGGGAGGGGTCAGCTGTTGGTTTGTGGTTGTTTTTCATTTGAAAACATTCGGTGGACCGACCGCCGCCGGAGGAAAAGCGACAAATATTTGTAAAAGCACAACAGCAAAGTGCTAGCATTAATTAACACAGTCAGTTGTGCTGCTGCTGCTGGTCACGATGATGGCATGCCAAATTCGCTGATTAATTAGCTAATTATTAATTAATTAACGAATCAATGAATGGTCCCACTGATCAGCCGAATTCCTTTACTTCTTTTTTCCATTTTCTTTCTTTTTCTCTCCCCCCTCCCTCCTTTTCTCTTCTCTTTTGCCGTTGCCTTTTCTTTCAGTCATTTCCTAATGATGCCCCCCGGGGCCAAATGATGATGCTGCGTGCACTGCCCGAGGCAATTTGCCGTTTGTCCCCCGTTCACCTTTTTTTTGTCACAATTTAATGCAATTCCCGCGGCATTTCCCCAGCAGCATTTGGATAACATTCATTCATTTTTCATTCTCACGCAATTTTTTTTATTTTAACGCGAGAGAATGATTAAAATAGAAGCTTATTTAAAAAAGGAAAATGAAAATGCCACGAATGGAAATAAACATAATTTATTATATTATTCATTCTTTCATATTCAAGTAATTTGACAATTTACCGTCACTAATTTTGAAAAATAATTATTTAATTTACTTTTTTTACAATTTATTAAATTAAATTATTTGTCTCACTTTAATAGTTTTTATTTATTAATTAATAATAATTCCTTTTTAATTATTTTTTCTTTTGGCTATGTTCTGTCAAATTCCGCCACTTTTTCTTTCTTTCGTCCTTTTCTTCTCCATTAATTTCTCTCCTTCCGTCGTTGCCCAACGCACCCAATGGGACGCGTTCAATTTCCCCAACCCAACGGCGCCCGGCGATTTCCATCGCTGCAAAATGCGATCGACGGTTGGGAAATTATATTTTTTGGGAATATCTAATTACCTAATTAGGCACTTTTGTGTGACCCGGACGAGGTATTAAGCGAACAGGAGCGGTACCGACTGAACTACGAATTGGGACTGATCGAATCGGCAACGAGACAGGCACAGAAAGGGGGAAATAAAGAATCAAACACCAAATAGGGAGGGGGGAGAGGAAGGGACCAAAGATCACTCAGGGCCAAAACAAACGATCAGAGACCAATCCGGGCCAAAAAACCGGACCGGGTCGAATGTGCGCCGCCAACATCAGTATCGACACCATAAGCATCATCAACCGACTTCAACTCGGCGGAGTATCTTCCACTGTAATTATATTTTTGAACATCAAGGGATTTTTAAATAATTAATACAATTTTGGGGAAGGAATGGAGGCTGGTTGGGATCCCCGAACCGGAGTGACTCAAATACGGAAATTCAAAACAATTTTGTGCACAAATAGTGCAGGTTTTTCATTTCATATTGTTGAAAAAAGTAAAAAATTTTTAAAAAATTTTTTAAAGAAAACCTAATTATAGGTATCCTCCATCTGATAAGATTCGTGATCAGTTGGCTAATATATCCCAGCAAAATATTTTTCATACTCATATTTGGCCTATAAAAAATTTCACAAAATTTCTTAGGGTATCATTTGCCACCATATTATAATTAATAGTGAAATGAAATGAAACATTTGCTGAAGAAATATTATCGTCGTTATTGAGCATAAATTTAAAAAAAATAATAATATGGAATTACCTACTTTAAAAACCCAAAGGTCGGAAATGCCAACGCCGAATACCTCCCACAGTTTTGTGGTCAATGCTGAATTGGACGATGATGTGCCTTCTTTGCCCAGCCATTGGTAAATTTATTCGGCACTTTTTCTTTCAAAATTTGTGAATTTGCCAAGAAACGTTTTTTGCTCGAATGAATTTTAATTTTAAATGTTTTAAGGCTTCGAAAAGCCGACACAATGCCAAAATTATTCGATGCTAATGAATTAGCGATGACGAGCGTTGAACAGACAGCAGCAGCTGAACATGGCAAAACATTCGTCAGCAAAACGAGACGAAAGAGTTCGTTTTGTTCGGCAACGGAGAATTTTTAGGTCTATCGAATATATAAATTCATTTTGACTTAATTGCATTTTAATGACTTGAAAAATTTAAATGTTTATAATTACATTTGCATGACCATGGCAAAAAACATAGCCTGTTCAATGATTTATAAATTTTTTCAGAAGCAAATAGATTAAATTTTCTTTTTAGAATTTCAAGTACTCTATTTATTCTATTTATCTTTAAAATTTTTTATTTTTGATAATTTATACATAATAAGAAAATATCTTAAAACACAAATTGTGCCAAATTTTATAGGAAAATAAATAAAATTTCTGTTTAATAATTTTTTAAACCATAATTTAAAAAACCCATTTAAAGATGATTAATCGATTCAGTCAGATGAAACTTATTGGGTGAGTTGCCTTTTGCTGAAAATAGGTCAACCCATCGGTGTGCTAAATGCAAATGCTTTATGTGCAGAAAGTGCCGAATTTGAATGTCGCTGCCAGCCGATGCCGAAGGGGCAAATGGCACGCAGGTGGACATAAAATGGAGGAATGGGTAGGTACTGCTGATGCCATTTGACCCCTGATGTTCAAACATATAATTGCAGGGAAAGAAAAGGGGGCTGGCGCCCGTTTGATTGGCGCCCGTTTGATTGGCGCCCGTTTGATTGGCGCCCGTTTGATTGGCGCCCGTTTGATTGGCGCCCGTTTGATTGGCGCCCGTTTGATTGGCGCCCGTTTGATTGGCGCCCATTCGACTCTCACCGCAAAAAACAAACCAAAAATTAAATTCAGGAAAACGGAAGGGAATTCTGTGAGCGGAAAGGAATTAACGCGGCCGTAGCAATTGCACGCCAAGTGAAGGGCGGGCAGGAGCAGGTGGGTGGGCTAAATAGAGCAATTAGTCTTTTGGTAATTGTCAAGACTCTCTTTTCTGTCACGGGCCGGGGATTTACTCGGATTTACTCCTTTTAAAAAAGACTCGGCAATTTTCAGTCAGAAAAATTAAACGAAAATTAATTTGTGCATTTGGAGGATGTGCGGAATATGGCCAATGACCTTTTGCGACGCTGGACGTTGGACAAACAATGCGAAAAGGCACTTGTTATTGTGCTGTCGCTGGAGGACCGCCGCTTTTGGGTGGCGCGGATGCCGCGAGTGCCGGTTTATGCGCAGGAATTCACGGAACTCTTCAAAAGAGAGGTGGGGTGGGCAATTATGTAATTGATTGGCATTAATTGGGTTGTCCATTAGCAAGGCACTTTCAAAACCGGTCACAATTCGGAGGGCCTTCAAAATGTAATCCGCGCCATCCGCGACCGCGCTCTCTCCAAGCAGTTTCCCTCCGCACGCCCTGACGACGACGGCCGTTCTAAAGGCACTCCGTTTGTGCCGATGCCAAAACCAACGCCTCACCCGGCAAAAACAGCCAAATAATTGTGGGAATTAAGCGGTGCCATTTTAGGAGGGAAAGCACAGGCAGAGGGGCGGCGGAGGAGTGCTTAGTTGGCTGTTCATCCTTCTGGTCATCGTCTTCGTGGTCATCCCCTTGGCATGCTGCTGCTGCTGTCTTTATTTCTGCTTTTTCCGCAAAAAGGACAGCGGCAGGTGGCCAAATTAATCGGCCCCTAATTACCCAATTACTCGTCATACTGTCTCTCAATTTATCCTTTCGATTTTAAACTCCAATTAATGCGATCATTTAGCAACAACCGCACACCACACAATGCGGAAAACGGTGGCTCTGGCGCGGAAAGACGGGGCGGCACCGGACTTCCGCTTGTCGGAATGTTGAGCGGCATCGGCGGAGCGGCCAGCAATCTCTTCAGCAGAACGCGCCGTCGCGGAGCCGCTACGGACGAAGGCGGCGGCGCGCAACCGGCGCCGCCTCCGCCGTATTCGCCTGTTTCACAGGACGACAAAAAGGCGAGTGGTACACCAAAGAGCCAGGTGTTTGTGTGCACAGTTTTCGCGCCCTCTAAGCATCTCTCTGTTCCGTTGGCTCTTCTCAATCTTATCTCGCAGAGAAAGCATCCAAAATGTTGCCTCGGGCGAATTTCCCCCCCCCCCCCCCCCTAAAGTCAAACAAAGTCCCTTTGATCAATTCCATCACATCTCTTGCTGCTGCTGTTCCCAATTCCTCCTCCCCCAATCCCATGCTATCTTTCCCCTCTCCCCCTCTCTCCCATTTCTCTTCGCCCTCACTCTTTTCTCTTTCTTTTTGCCTTACCTTTCGCCCCACCGACTCACAAAAAATTCAAATGTAAAAAATGAGTTACCATTCCCAAGAGTGTAAATGCGCTTTCTTCTTTCAAAAAGTGATTCTGTTCTCGCATTCACTTTCGTTTCGCTGCTCCCCGCTACAGTATGCCTTCCCCTCCTCCCATTTCAGTCCCTTTGATCAATTCCCCCTCCTCCCATTTCAGTCCCCTTCGCTTTATCCGTCTCTTCCGGTGAAGGACCAGGGCGGCGGAGGTTCATTCTGATGGCCCATGCAATTGAGGGAGTTCAAAATTCAGCGTTTTCACCAGTGAATTATTTTTTAATGAAAATTTATTTTGCAACGGATTAAAATCTTTGCGAAAATCTTTTAATTTTTTCATTTAAAATGTTAATAATGAATGAAATTTTGTAGAATTTGTTTGGACGAATTTTTAGAAAGGTCAAATTGTTTTTTTATTAATCCGTTGCGTTTTTTTTCTGTTTTCCATCGGTAATTTCTCGAAAAGAGACAAAAAAATCTATTTGACTGCTTTTAAAATTCGGTGGTTGGCAAATCGACAAAAAGTGCAAAAAATATCAATTCTTTTTGCATATGATTTGTTAAAAAATATTACGACACTTAAAAAAATGATTGAACAAATTAAACCTGACAAAATAAATAAATCATTTATTTCAAAAATATAAAATTATTTTCAATGCGAAAAACTGTTTAAAGTTAACGGTTCGATGGTTTATTGACAGGGAACGGATTTTTAGGGTTTCCCCTATTTTTTTTGCGGATAGCATGTGCTGAGATAAGCGCAAAAAACACATTTTCTTCGATCAATTTTCGATTTAGAGCGACTTTTTAGAAACTATTTTCGCTTATGAAATTTTTAACAACTACAGTATATGCTCTAATTATAGCCCATGGGGGATTATTTTTCAACCTCCCCATAAAAGGGGGGATAATTAGAGACTGGGGGATTATGAAGAGGGATTATTTTTCAAAACACCTCGTAGACTGGGGGATAATTGGAGACTGCGGGATTAATAGAGACTGGGCTATAATTAGAGCATATACGGTATTTTGGCTTGTGAAATTAAAAAAACTTTTTTTTTCAACTATTTCTGCTTTTCAACAAAAAAATTATTATGAAAAAAGCAATAAAAAATAAAAATGCACCCCTAAGAATCGACTTTTCAAAAAGCAAAAATCCTGGCCATGCTTTGGCGGACAATGAAAAAATTTTACGCCTGAAAATCTTAAAATATGTTTAATTTACAATTATTCAAACGAAATGGATAAAGAATGAGTCAATTTTTGGAAAATTCACACATTTATTGACATGTTTTTCCAATTTTTTGTAACTTTTTTAGCAACTATTTAGGTACCTATTTCGCGATTTTTAGCACCTAAAAATCCGTTCCCTGGTTATTAATTGTTTTAGCTCTGGTACTTTTCCGTTTTTGTCATAAACCCAAATTTAAAAAAGTCATACGTGTGGAAAGTAAATTTATTTCGCAAATTTAGTTACAAATGAATTAAATTTCATCTTTTTTCTATAAAAAGCAAAAAAGATTTCTTATAGAAAATTCGATTTTTCGGTTTTTTCATTTGTAAGTCAATATTAAAAGAGAAATTTTTAATTGTTTTTATCCAAAAATCTAAAAAATTTTTTTGTTACTTTTTCAACTTTAAAAAAAATTCGAAGCGGTCGGTCCTTATGGGTGTATATTTTTCATGGGTAAGAAAATGTTTAAAAATGCCGAATAGAGGCGAAAATGGGGCTTAAATGCCGAAAGTGCCAAAGGGGCGTTCAAATGAAGAATTTCGTTCTAAAAATGTGTTTTTCGTGCTTTTCTCATTGAATTAAAGTCGCAGAAAAATAAGTAAAAACCTAAAAATCATTTCCATAATTTTTTCTTCGCTATTGGTTAACAATTTTGAGATTTTCATTTGAATTGCGTCCTCTCATTGTCATTGTCATGTCCATCTCTCTCCCTTTTTTTCATTTCTTCGTTCATTGCCCTCCCCTTTTTTATTTCCCCACCCCTCCCTTACCCCTCTCTTTCCCCTTCTAAAATTGAATCCCATCCCTTTGAAAAAGACCCCTTCCGGCGTTTTTTCGTCACCGCCCCCTCCCCTCCTCTCTCTCTCCCCTCTCCCTCTCCATCCTGTGTTCAATCCCTCCGTATTAATCCCAAGAGACGACTAAAATTTGTACATTTTTCAATTGTGCGTTGGTTAGCTCGGGGGATGTCGCCATTGGAAACAACGACGGGCGATGAGCCGAAATGAACGTGAAGAGACAATTTGCGAAGATTTGTTGTCCTCGGCACATTTTGGGATGGTAATAATAAATGAATGAATGGCATAAAATATCAAATGGAAAATGTATTTTTTAAATTTATTTTTGTGTCTTTTAAATTTTTCATTGTCCGTGTCCATTGAATGCTTTGTTTTTTTGTCCCCCTTCGGTTTTTAATGACATTTCATTGCAAATGCCAACGGTGGCAAATACCGTACAAATAAATAAATGCCTTTCTTTCCGTCTTCAGTCAATGTATTATTAAAAAAGAAAATAATAAGCAATTCATAACAGGGTTGTTCCGGGTCCTCCCCCTCCCCCGCCCCTCTCTACCCGAAACCCGAGCCGATGATTTTGTGTCGGGTTTCGGGTCGAAATAAGCACTGGTAAGAAAGGGGTCTGGGTGAAAATTAGGTGGATAAGGAAATTGAGAATTTTTTTTGAAACGATTGTGTTCAATGGAATCGAAAATTTTGTATTTGTTTTTGATCATTATTAGGGCTGCCAAAAGTATGCAAATGCATATTTTTTTCCTGGCTTCTCCATGCTCTAAATAGTACGAAAAACACTTTCTTCTCGACCCGAAACCCGACCCGATTTATTTTCGGCCGACCCGGTCCCGGCCTGATTCATAATATTGTTCGATGTAATTAAATGTCAAAAGGACGACAGACAAACAGTGATTAAAAAGGCACCACCACAAAAAGGGGCGGGGGAGAGATTTTGGCATTTCTCAAAGTCATCGCTCTTTTGTCACTTTCATTCGCTAATTGCGATAAAATAACATTTGAATAACAATGGATTCGATTAGCTTTGGTTTTGTTTTTCATGGGTTTTAATTTTTATGAAACAATTTAAAATGGGAATACAAACAGTTTCAGGTAACAGTAGCAATAATTGGCTAAATTTGTCCTAATTGCCCTTTTAATAGGTTTCTCTGCTCATAAAGTCCCCTCCCCCAATTCGTTGTGACTTTTCCCGCCCCTTTCGTCTTTCCCATTGATTCTACCGCTCATTTCGCTAATGGCGTCATTAGCGCGTGGATTAGCTTTTATGAAAGCCGAACTCACACAATGGGAGGCATTTTGGAGAGAGAAAATTGTGACGACAGTGCCATCCTTTTGATAATCACCGCCCATTCCTTTCTTCTGATTTATTCAATTATCCTCATTTAAACATTAAATTTCTCGGACGATTTGTTCAGCTCAATTTTTCTTTGTCTCTCCTCTTTTTCTTTCTCTTCCATTTTTACTCTCTTCTTTTTTTCTGCTGATTTCACCCGCTTTTTCTTCTCTCTTTTCCTCCACTTTCTTTTTCAACTAATTAAATTAATGAGGCATGCTTTTTACTCTTTTTGGCACACTCCAACTTTCTCTCCTCCTCTTCCTCTCTCTCTCCTCTTCCTTTTCTCCTCCATCTCCAATTTATCCATCTGATTGATCCTATCTTTCGCTTTCGGTTTTTCTCTTCCTCTTCTCCTCCATCTCTCTTCTCTCTCCCTTATGTCATTTTTTCTCCCTTTGTTTTTCGTGCGGATGAATTAATCTTTGCGGAACATTTCCCCGATGGGCACTGATTCGCTGCTATCCGTGAACATTTCCTCAAGTGCTACCAGCCTTTTCAGCCCTCCCGGCAACAAATTTCTGTGCCAGCAGCGCAACGGGCGTCACAACGGAAGTGCCCCCGGTAAAACGGTGTCTTACTGTAATTTAATTGACCCTTTTCTCGGCCCAAATCAATGAGGTCACATCACATCGAATTCATTAAATTACGACTCATTTCTCAAAGGTTTTGATGGTTTATCTCTCCAAATTCGACCCCCCCCCCGTCTTCGAGCGGCACAAACAATTTTATTTTTCATGGCATTTTCTACCCTTAATTTTAATTCTCACGCAGCAAAAGAGTTTTTTCATGCCGTTAAAAATATTTTGTCGATCGTTTTGCATTTTGTCTTTTTTGGCATTTCCTCAGAAGTTTCCCCTCTCTCCGTTTCTCATCGGCTTAAAATGAAACGTCAGCCGAGCGCAGAGAGTGCTTCTGCCGCGGTCGCCAGCTGTCCCCCGCTGCCAGTGATCCACGGGAATTTATTTGAGCAGGTGGGCCAATTTTGGAGAGGAAAATGAAAAGGCATTTTGGGAGACATTACAAATTTGAAATTATTTTTGGAATATTATTAAATAATAATTAAAAAAATCAACAAATTCTTTTTAAAAATTGACAAATGTGGACATATCACCAGGTCAAAACCAAAAAACAAATTTAAAATACTAAAAAACAATTCATCCTCTATTTTACTTTGTATGGGTTTTTATTCAGGGCTTTCAATGAAGATTTTTGCTCAATTTAGTGAGATGTGATTGATGATTTTTTAATGATGATTTGAAGGTTATTTTATAGTTTTTGGAAAGCTATGATGTTAATTTCTGACAAAAAGCTAAAACGATGCATTATGAAGAATGAAAATATATGATTTCAATGATCATTTTTATTGATATCCCCCAAATGGGGCTTTTGAAAATTTTCATCTGGTAGCCCCGGTTTTATTGTTAATATTCGTACGAATGAAAATTAATGCTCATAAAATTATTTTGCGTGTTTAAATGGGCAAAACAAAAAGCGGACAAAATGGCGCAATTTTCGCTTTTGGCACAAATTTCCGCCGCCAGGCGAATGCCATGGCATTTTCTGCCCAACTATGCTGGAGGCATTAATCCAATTTATGCCAATGTTAAAGATTTTCGACGACCGATTTCGAACAATTCGAGAACGGAAAGCGGCGAAGCCGACTCTGCAGAGTAAGGTGAAAAGAGCAAAAAAAAAGGGGGGCGGGGAGGGGAAGGCCAAGGGCAATTCCATTCAATGCCAATTCAAACGCAAATCCCTTTTTAGGTGTACAACTTTTTGGGTCGGTTTTCATTTATTAATTGCTATTAAATCATTGCTAATGCTTTTCTCCTCTTTTGTTATCAGAAAGGCCTTCCGGATGGGCTTGCTTTCTCTATCATTCCAGGTAATCCCTTAAATCCATTCATTCCCTTTTACGCTGATTTCCCTCCTCAATTAATTCCACTAATTATTCTCTTCAATTAATTACCCCTATTAATTACCATCAAATAATAACCGCCGACTTTCAGTGTCTTCTGTTTGGTTTTCTTCTGTTTAATTCTCAGTGTTCTCTCCACCGTTGAAAGTTACGCAAAATATGCCGCTGAAATGCTTTATTTTATGGTCTGTCCAATCCGCCGATGGATCACTTTTTTGCAAATATTTCGTTCATTTGGCACAGGAAGTGTTTTTGGTGTTGTTTTTTGGCACGGAATACGGCGTCAGACTTTGGGGTGAACAAACAATTTAATGAAATGATATTTTTGTGCCACATTTATACAAATAATTACAATTTCATCAATATTTTATCTTTTTTGCCTTTAGCTGCCGGCTGTCGCTCGAAATTTCGCTCATTTTGGGGCCGACTTAAAGTCGTCATTTTTAACAGTTTAATAAGCCGTCCAATTTTCAGTTTGCCAGAAAACCAATTGCCATAATTGGTGGGTTTTTTCATTATTTTTTCATTCCGTTTTCTCATTTTTTTTTCTTATTTTCACCAAAAGATTTCTGCGTGGTGCTCGCGGGTATTGCGGTCATTGTGATGGGAGCGGAGGGCAAAGTGTTCGCCACGAGTGCCATTCGGTAGGCGCAATAGGCAAACCACCAAATGCCGACCCTCCAAATGCCTTTTTTTGGCCAATGTCCCATTTAATAATCGCTCTTTCCTCCGCTTTTTAATTATAATTAAAGTATTTTTAAATTTTGAGCCGTCTTTAGTAAAATCAAAGGTTCAGAGGCATTCGCTTTCTTCAAATTCTCCGAATGCTTCACGTCGACCGGCAGGGCGGCACTTGGTAAGCGAAGCGAAGCGAACGAAGTGCCTTCTCATCGGTCTCATTAATCGTTTTTTCCTTTAGGCGCCTTCTCGGTAAATTTGGTGGATTACTGTACAAAATAAATACAGTAGTTTCCTTCAAAAGGTTCCGTCGTGTTCATCCATCGACAAGAACTGATCACCACACTTTACATCGGCTTTCTCGGCTTGATCTTTTCTTCCTATTTTGTATATTTGGCCGAAAAGGACAGTCAGATGGGCCCGGAGGGCAAGCCGGTGTTCTCCAGTTACGGTACTTTTTGGCTACTGTGTGCGAAATGCTTTTTAATGCAACAACAGAAATGGGACCATGAATTTACCCGCGATCGAGACCGAAAAAATCAGAAATTTCTTGACTCGAGAATAACTTACCATATTAAATGATTACGGTAGTGGTGATTTGCTCACTTTGATTATTTGGATCAGCGGATGCGTTGTGGTGGGGAGTGATCACAATGACCACCATTGGCTACGGTGACGTTGTTCCCCAAACTTGGGTGGGCCGAATTGTGGCCTCGTGCTTCGCCATCTTTGCCATCAGTTTTTTCGCACTGCCCGCCGGCATTTTGGGCTCAGGATTTGCACTGAAAGTGCAACAAAAACAGCGCCAAAAACATTTCAACAGGCAAATCCCCGCGGCAGCGACACTCATTCAGGCGAAAAACGATGGGTTCCTTTTTTTGCTTTTTTCTGACCCATTAAATGCAATCGCCGCGGAAGAGAGAAATGAGGGAAATTTAAACGGGGGGAGGGAATGGGGGAAGTGAGGACGAATTTTAAATAGGGCGGGGTTGGATGCAAAAGTGAAGCAGTGATCAAATCTTACATTTCACCAGTGCATTTGATGCTATGATCGCCTGATCACCCCCCCCCCTTCAGTGTGTCTATCGCTGTTGGGCTGTCGACAATAATTCGCGTTCTGTTGCCACATGGAAAGTGTGTTCGTTCTCTTTATTTATTTATTTTTTTTGTAAAAATGAAAATTCCTGCAAAGATTCACGTCGATCCTCTTCTGATCGGAACCACACAAAGAAAAGCGCGGTTCCAACAAATGCAGGAAAAAGTGCAGCAGCAGCAGAAACGGGTGCAAAATTTGACCGGCGCAAAAAATGGGGCGGAGGAAAAGGCAAATGCCAAAGGGACGGTGGGCATTTTGAAATTGAAATGGAAGCAAATGGACAGCAAAATTTAGCTGATCCAACAAAAATCGACGAGTTCGTGGATTTGGCGTAGCGGGGGAAGAAATGTGTGGCGAAAGGCGAAACAGCGGTCAATGGGCGGCGGTTCAGTGGATGGCGGGGCCAATACGGCGGTGAACGTGGACACAGAAGTGATTAGTGATTGGCGAAAGCATCTGATCATTTAATGGGAGGGAGGGCGGTGCGGGAATTGTGACGGAGTGACAGAGAATGAATGGAGTGATCAAGGCGGAGGGGAAAGGATGAAACGGACGGACTGATTGATCACATGATCTGATTGGTGTGGTGTCTTGACTGATCTGATCAGTTTCATATTGGGATATGTTGATTTGATCATGAATGGAAGGGTGCAATGATCTGATAAAATAATGCGGCGTTTTTTTATCCTTCCGCCCTCGTTTCATTCAGTTACGCAGCAGCACCATTGACGATGATCAGAACAGTTTGGAGTTGGTGGACTGCGATTATTCGCCCCCGGCCAAGTCGGGCTGCGGCCTGCGCAACAAAAAGGCCGTTTCGTCGGGCACTTTCTTCGCGGACGTTGCGCAAAAATCTGACGACCCGGACGACCCGTCGGATGCTAATTCTCCGCTGATTAGGCACCTAATTAAATACTGATTATTCATATTTAATATCTACTATAGGGTTGCGCATGTTTGTGAGCTTACCGACACTCACAGAATCGCCATCCGCGCAATTCGAAAAATAAAATATTTTGTGGCGAGACGAAAGTTCCAACAGGCGAGAAAACCGTACGATGTGCGGGATGTGTGAGCATAAAAAGGGCAAAATGAGCAGAAAAAAGTGAAAAATTTAAGGATGGAACAATATTCACAAGGTAAGAAAAGATGGACAGAAAAAAGAAAAGAGACTTTTGTGGCCACAGGACATTTGAATATGATGGTCAGAATAAAGGAATTGCAACGGCGATTGGTAAGAGAGAAATATGAAAAGTTAAATTGAAAAGCAATTAAAATGATTAATTAGGACAAACACTCGGCAAATTAAACCATTAATTAGGACCAAACGCTTGGCAAGCCGGGCCAAAGCTGCGCGGGGGGCGTCGGCCGAAAGAGTCACTCGGCGACTATCGGAGCGCGGCTGACGAGGCTCGAGTTGCAGCTGAACTCCATGGACAGGAGAATGGTCATTGCGCTTGCCTAATGTTAAATTGCCAAAATCAATTAACAATTTAGGATAATACAAATCGGATTTTACAGTAAGCACTTTCACATTGGAAGGGTACGGTATTGTGTTTATTTCCTTTCAATTAATTAATCATGTCACTAATAATGGTCATAATCACACACTCCATTAACCATCCATCCCTCTGTTTATGCATCTTTACCGCGCCGTTGTCCAACAGCAGCAGCACAACCAAAGCCATTGGCACCAGCGATCGCTTAGCCCAGTGATGGCGGTGGGCAACGGACCAATGCCCGGCGGGGGTGAATCTCTGATGGGACTGAGACGAAGTTCAGGTGAAAACGGGGGGAGGGGGAGGAAGACAATTTGGTATTTAAATGGGAAACCAAAAGCAATTAATGGGGGGGGGGGTGGATAAGCGATGAGAAATGCAGAACGGCACGTGAAAATGGCACAAAAATAAGTCAATTGGCGAAAGAGTCAGCTGACCAGAGAATGGAAAAAATCGAAAAGCAATTAAACAAATCGCATAATGCCAACCGTTCATTTTGACAAGAGTTGTCGTGCGAGATCGATGAGTCCGTGTCGCTGAAAGCAGCTTCATCTTTGTCAAGCCGATAAATGAAAAGACTCAGTCACAAATCTTCCGAAAAACGCGACCTTTTGTATATAAAGTCAAAAAGCAACACATTTCAAATTGTTTTTTTATTGTTTTTTTGTAATTTTTGTTGAATAATCCTTTGATCTCAGCTTGGATAATGAATTTTAAAAATGAAAGCAATTCGAAGATGTTTTATTGCCTCTTTTCTTTCTGTTGCTGGCAAAACAAAACCATTTGTCAAATCGATCCTATGCTTTTCCCTTCCGTTGCTTCTTCTGATCAGTGAAAGCGCCGCTAATCGCTCATTTAATTAACTTCCTCTCTTTCTACTGATCTTTTACAAAAACACAAAAGCATTCATTATTTATTTTTGTTTTTATTCATTTCTTTCGAATTTGATAATTTTTTATTTTATTTCGTTTTGTTTTTTCCGCTTTTTCTTTGGTGTGGCGGACGACGAACATTTCCACCCATCTGTTCTTGTTCTTCCGCAGCGTTCTTTCATTGCTTAAATGTGGTCATAAATTGGTTGGGATTTTTATTTCGTTTAATTTTTTAACTTTATTTTAAAGATAAATACACAAAATATATAATTTTCACCGAAATATTTGGTTTTAATGTCAAGCAATATCAATAAATAAAAAAATCATTTGAGCTTTAATAAAATATTTATGAAAATATTTTTGATTTATATCATTTAGTGATTAGAAATGACCAATTAATTGTTAATCTCTCTAATTGAAATGATTCATATAATTTTGTTGTTTTTGACGATTATTTTATGGTGATTTTCATTTAAATTGAATATTCTCTGATTGTGAGCATCCTTTGCCTTATCAATTCTTCCAAAACACTAAAATAGGCCAATTTGTCAGCAAAAAACATTCCGTCGAGGCACTGATCAGCGGGGAGACGCGGTGAGAAGCGACCAATCAAATGCTTCTGCTAATCGTCCCTTTCTTTGACAGTTCGACTTCACCCAATTCGACGGCACAACAACGCCAACTTTTGGAGCAGGTCAAAAACATGGAAATGCCCTTTCCTTTTTTTACTACCAAAATGCCATTGTCATTTTAAGATTTACATTTTGTTCAGATTGAGAATTTCAAAACGAGTCGGCCCACTTCAATGGAGCGGTCGAAAAAGGAGGGCGGAGTCACTGACCCGACAATGGTCGTGGTGGGCAAGCGGGGGGCAGACGATGTGCCAATGGCGGACAGTGGCGACGCAGCGGAAGTGCCAACGTCGCCGATGAGTGCACCGCTGCTTAGCATGGCGACCAAACGAAGGAAAGCGATGGTGGTGAGTTACAGAGGAACACTGAAAATAAATGGAACATGGGGGGATACATACGGTGGCAGAGGATACTGTAGGCAAATGCCAACGATACGATTGGATCTCGATTAAGGGTACAGTAAGCCAATGCCACCGACACAAAGGAGTCCCCAATCATTTTGTATAAATAAACGTATTATCATTCAAAGGGCGCAATTGGCGACGAGTTTTGCCCTCATGGCGCGGTGCCATTGCCCACAACGGTGGGTGGCGACTGTCAGCAGACGACGCCGAAGACGGGGGGCAAAAAGAGCGGTCTCAACGGGCGAAGAACGACGGCTTCCGCTGCTTCGCCCGCAATGCCTCCGCCGTCGTTCTCCGGCGCAGAAACATTGGCGGGGGGACGAGCAAAAGTGATGGAACAGCAGCAAAGCGAACGGATCAGTGATCAAGTGGGAAAGGGAGGGGCGACTGATCGGCCAATGATTTCCCGGACAGATCGCCGCAATGATGTTGGTGGACCAGACTGAGTTTCTGCTGGACCGGGTCGGCTTCCGTCAATTTGTCCAGTCGCTTGTGCCCGGCTATTCGATGCCATCGGGCGGCCAATTCCGTGCCGAAATCATTCCCCGGGTTGCGAAGCAGTTGCAGCAGTTGGCACTGTTCCGTGAGGAGTTGCAGCGAAACAAGTAGCACTTTTCGGGGCGGGGATGGCTGTGGATTTGTCCAGTTTTACAGTGTTTTCCATTCAGTCCGTTCGGTCTTCCGCCCCTTGGAATGCTGTTGAACAACAACGCTAACTTCAAGCCGTCCCTGCATTTCCATCACCACCATTCCCAGCAGCATTTGTTCCCCGGGAGGTCGCCCACCGCGTTGTCCACCTCCTCTTCGTCCTCCTCCGGCACTCCCTCTGGCCATGCCATGGCCACCAACCAAGCCATGGCCAGTCTGATCTCGCCTTCGTCCAGCACCGAAGAGAGCGGTTTCCACGATGAGGAGCAGCAAAACATCAGCGCATTTGGAAGCGGAAACAATGGAAACGGAGGGAGCGGCGGAATGGGACTGGACGAGTTGGTGCAGCAAGCGGCATTCCATTCGCAAAACATTTCTCGGGTAAGAGGGAGGAGGGCGTGGAGAGGACACGGCAAAGGGTGGGGAGAAGCATTGTAATTGATCAGAGGGGAAAAAGGACGAAAGGGGGCGAAAGAGTCAAGTCAAAGAAGTAGCAATAGTTCACTTTCTATGGCACTATGTGTTTCAGAGCTTCACCTTTTCCATCGATTTGAACTGCGATGGAAGTGCCGAAAGTGTCGTCGGAATTGCGGCGGAAAAGGCGACGGGGAAGGAGGAGGACTCGGACACCACCTCGTCAATGTGATCGTCGTCTGGTCGTTCTCTGATCGGCGTGTCTGTCGCCTTGTCCAACTCCTCTCCCTTTGGCCAATGCTTTACCTTCTCTTTCGTCTTGCCCAATGGCACCGTCGTCGATACTCATTGAATGCCGTTTTAATTGCCCTATCATTCACTTTTTATTATGTCTTTTAATGCATCACATCAACAATTGTATTAATTAATTAATGCCTTTGTGGATTCGGAATTGTTATTCCGTTGCTTTTATCCGCTTTAAAAGTAATCTCATTTTTATTTTGATGGTGACTTTGTACGTTTTTCCATTAATTTCTTTTTTCTCTGTCACTGTATTCTTTCTCTTTGCTTTCTTTCCCTCCACCCCTCCCCTCTCTCTCTTCCTTCTCTCTTTCTTTTCTTGCCAATGCTTTTTCAAAAAAAGTGCGCGTGTCAATCAAAAAATTAGTGCTAATATATGAAACATCGGTCCGTAAAATTTGGCATAAAAATTCAGATAAAAACAAAAGGGCAGAGAAAAAGTGCAAGGATAAAAAGGCCACCGACGGATGGCCATTCTTTTCTTTCTTTTTTCTTTCTTTCTCTCACTCTCTTTTTATTTTTTATTTTCTTCACACTCTTTCTTCTGTATTTTTCTCTACCACTCCCTTTGCTTTCCGTTGCCCTATTAAAAATTCGATATGGCCATTGCATTTCCACGAAGCTTTGTCCGCCCATCTTCTCCCTTCGCTTATGCGACCGCTTGCGCCGCCCGCGTCCGCGTGCCGCTTTTTCCCCAGCGGGGCTTTGGGCTTTTCCGTTGGCCAATGCGTACGCAACTCACTCACTCTGTTAGACTCTCCCCTCTTTCCCCCCATTGCTCCCACTATTTCCGTTGTCTCGCCATTTCCTTCTCTCTCTCTCTCCCTCCCTCCCTCCCTCCCTCTTTCTTTCTTTCTCTCATGCATACCTTTCTCTCTCTCTCTCTCTTCTCTCTCTCCTGCTCGGCCATTACGGCAGTTGGACTGCTTCTTCTCTCTCGGCTCGGTTGCCGGCGGCACAAAAAGCCGAATTCTGGCGACGGACGGCGGAAAGCACTCACAAACACCCGTCGTCCATTTCAGAAAAAAACCCATCAATTTATGCCCCTGCTTCTGTTCAGCTGAATTTGTGGCATTCCGCACCAAAATGGTAGAGAAAGCCCAAATTGGGAAAAGGAAACCCTTAAGGCATTGTTTTGTTTTGTGCCCCGGGCAATGGGGGGGGGAGGTAATTAGCTTAATTAATAAACCAATCAATGCTCTTCACTCAGGTGCTTTGTGTCGTGATGTGCTGTGCTTCGTGTGTTTTGTGCTTTTGCTTTATTCTCGTCCCTTTTTCAAATCAATCTTTCGATTGTGCCTTTATTGCAATGTTTTCTCCATTTATTTATTTTAATTAAAATCCTAAATTTATTTAATAATAAACAAAAGACTCGTCCAATTAACCTTTCTTCTCCTTTGGCGGCATGGCCGACTAAGCCATCACTTTGGGTTTTTTTTGTCTCTAAATGGCCAATTATACGGAGCATTCATTGGTCGAAGAGATGGCCGAGGGAGTGGAGGGAGGGGAGAAAAATGAGACCGGCGAAGTTAACCGTTCCAAGCTCACGTGCCAAGTGAAAGTGCCAGCCAAAAATGGCATAAACCGAGGCATGTTTCTCGCTTTTCAATCCACAAAAATCTCTATTTCAATCCCCCCCCCCTCTCTTCTCGGTTTTCCTTGATTCATTTTTTGGCATTTTGCACTGTTTTTTGATTGCCATGCCTTGGGTTTTTAGCTTCCCATAAGTCATGCTCATCATCATCACTTTCAATCCGTGCCATCCCTTTCTTCTTCTTCTTCGGCACTTTTCCACCCACGCGTGCCGTCCGTCCTTTTCGCTTTGTGCCGTTTTTCTTTTTGCTCCTTTCATTGGCTATTATTTACTTGTCTGGCCCAATTTTTCTTCTTTTCTCTGCAAAATTTCCTTTTCTTTTTCCTTTCTTTCTTTTTTATACGAAATGATGTGTGACTTTCTTCAAAGAAAAAATTTAAAAACGAAGCAAATAAATCAACACTCTCTCTTTGCCATCGTTTCTTTGCCTCTCTCCCTTTTTCCATTTTTTCTCTCTCTTCTTTCCCCCCCCCCCCTCTCTCTAACATGGAAATGGACACACACTCTCTCTCTCTCTCTCTTTCTTAAAAGCCGACGATGGTACCCAAACTTCTCACTTTTCCCACCACCTCTCACCCGCTCGCCGAGGGAACGCTGTCTCCGATACGCTTTTATGCTTTTCCTGCGCGTTGGCTTTTGTGCCTCAGGGCATTTTGTCTTGTTCTCTGTCCCTTTGAAGCCGCGGGTCATACACACGGCTTTACACTTTCTCTCCCCTTCCGCTTCTCTTCCTGTCCCATTTATTTATAATTTACGACTTTTCTCACTTCTCTCTGCTGCCCACCCCATTTGGCCCACAGATATCGACGCGTTTATTATTTGTCTCTCCGCGTTGCCCGGCGTTTCCGGCAAGGCACAGTCCCCTCTCACCCCCTCCCTTTCAATGCTTGGCCATTCTGCTGGGCCGGGTAAGAAAGTTGGACGGATCCCTCCCCTTCCCCCCGCCCTCCGACAGTGCCTTTCTTTGCCGCCATTCAGAAACAAATGGGTGGGCGTCGTCGGTGGACGGCACGGGGGGGGGGAGGAGTGCCATTTGAGGAAAAGCCATTCCCGGTTATTTTAGGCTTTTGTTTTTTCGTATCAATTTGACGATTCATTACCTAAATACAAAATTAAGAGAGCCAAAGCGAAAAAGAGTAAATGAAGAATTACATCTTCATATGTATTCGTCGCCCGTTGAAGTGCCATTCCGTCCATTGAAGCGGATAATGTGCTTCGTAATATTCACTTGCCATTTTCGATTATTCTTCGGCACTTTTCCCTTTTTCGTAAATTTCAAAATTTATTTTTTTTTTTTACATTTCTCCATTTTTATTTTTGTTCCCTGACAAAATTTGCCATTTGAAAAAATATATTTTTCTTTTGCCTTTGAATTTCTGATGGAAATGTCTTCGCTAAAGCATTGGCCAATGAATGAATGATTAATGGGTTCCTTTCTTCCTCTGATCACTCACTGTCATATTCATTCAAATCAAATCTCTTTTTTCCTGTAATTTTGAATTTATTTAAATTTAAGTTTAAACAATTCGATTTATTTTCTTAGGATTTCCTTTTTAAGGCAATTCTTTCGTCTTTAATTGGTTTTTTAATAAAACAATTTCTATAATGCTTAAATTAATTAAACTCTAAATTAATTAGTTAAAGTCATTGGTGCCATAATTCTTCATAATATTATTCGTCAAAATTGGATTTTCCCATTGTTTTTTTTGTTTATTTTTGGTATTAATTTAATTCATATTCAAATGCCAATGTTATTCGCGTGCCGTGCCGTCTTTCACATTTGAATTTGCCCATTTTAGCTTTGGTTTGGCAGGGTGTTGGGAGGTGATTTGGCATTCATTTCCCATTTGGTCGCACTTTTTGCTACAAATTCATTTTAAAATATTAATTTATCCTTAGCCTCCTTTTTGGAGCAACAACTATAATCACTTTTATTCAGCGTTTGTTTCATGTTTCATTTTGCCATTGCTTCCGGCCTCCCAACTCATCCGTTATAATCCCTCAGGAAATTAGGAAATCTCTGTTGAGGGAGTCCGAGGCAACAACAGAAAGAAACGGCAACAAAAACAACCCTTGGCAAAGCGTTCGTTGGCATTTTGCCTTTTCGCCGTTTGCCCTTTCCTCCGACATTTCTCTTCTGCTGATGAATGAGTGAGTGCTGCTTCGTCTTCGTCTCCGTCTTCCTCTTCTGCCACTGCTTCTGATACTGCTCCGTCTTTTCTTTTCCTTTTGCTCCGCTGCTGAACAAAAATCACAACGACGCCTCACATACTGAAGTCGGCAGAATCGTTCACTTTGTGTTTCGGCAAAATGGGCTGCACAATGAGTCAGGAGGAACGGGCGGCGTTGGAACGGTCCAAAATGATCGAGAAGAATTTGAAGGAGGACTTTGTGCATGTGAGCAACAGCAGAACAAGCGGAATAGGGAGAGAAGCCAAATCAGTGAAAATGGGAAACAAAAACTGATCAAACGGAGCAAAAAGAAAAAGCGATTTTGGAAGAATTTTCGAAAGATAATGACAATGAATGTGCATATTGGCACTTCATTTTGCATATGCTTTTGTTCTTATAGGCTTCCAAGGACATCAAATTGCTTCTGCTCGGAGCCGGCGAGTCCGGCAAATCGACCATTGTGAAGCAAATGAAGTAGCCAATCATCCTAAGGGATTAATTGCCTAATGATTACTTCCATTTGAGGATTATCCACGAGTCCGGCTTCACCGCCGAGGACTACAAGCAGTATAAGCCGGTGGTGTACAGCAACACAGTACAGTCTCTGGTCGCCATTTTGCGTGCCATGGGCAATTTGACCATTCCCTTCGGCGTTCCTGATAGAGAGGTGCGTGTGGAATGGTTTCGAGGAGAAAAAAGTGGATCATTTGTGTTCAGTCCGATGCCAAATTGGTGATGGACGTGGTGGCGCGGATGGAGGACACGGAGCCGTTCAGCGAAGAGCTGCTGTACGCCATGAAGCGGCTTTGGGCCGACGCGGGTGTCCAGGAGTGTTTCGCCCGTTCAAACGAATACCAATTGAATGACTCGGCCAAATAGTGCGCTTTTACTTTTTCCTTTTTGGCATTGTGTTGCTTTTCTTCTATACTCTCCGGTTCTTTTAAGTTTCCTCGACGATTTGGACCGCTTGGGACAGTCGAATTATCAGCCGACCGAGCAGGACATTCTGCGCACGCGGGTGAAAACCACGGGAATTGTGGAGGTTCGTGGCCAATTTAGCAGGGGAAAAGCCAACGCCACTGCTTATTTCAGGTCCATTTCACGTTCAAATGCCTCAACTTCAAACTGTTCGACGTCGGCGGTCAGCGATCGGAGAGGAAAAAATGGATTCATTGTTTTGAGGTTCGCGGGAATTACCTAATCACTTTCCACTGGTCTCCCTCCGATGCTCACTTTTTCTGCTTTAAAACGCCTTCTTCGATCATTTCTCTCACTGAACTGATCACTTCCTTCTCCGATCACTCCGATTTTCTCTCTGATCACTAATTTCTGTTTAATTCTTCGGCTGATTATTCCATCATTCTTTCTCATCTGTTAGCTCTTCTGATTGTCTTCCATTTGCTTAAGGATGTGACTGCGATCATCTTTTGTGTGGCAATGTCCGAATATGACCAAGTTCTTCACGAGGACGAAACGACGGTGGCATTTTAGGATTAAATTCAATGCCAAAATATTAGGATCAAAAGGAATTTAGTTAAAATTTAATTTTCTTCGTGTGGAGGAAAAAACTCAAAAATTCTTAATGGTAATTACAGAAAGACTGAATTTTTTCATAAAGATTCAATATTTTTTAAGTTTTTGTTGACAATTTCATATTTTATTTAATTTGTTGCGAATTATTTTAAACGGTTAACCGTTAAACGTGGGCAATTTGAGAAGAAGAAATAGAGAAATAGTGTGTGGAAAGAAAAAAGGAGTGAAGGGCAGACGCAGAAGGGAAATTTATTCTCTCAAATAAAAAAATAATGCAAGCATTCACATCTCCCATGTGGTCTAGTGGTTAGGATTTGTGGTTTTCACCCACACGGCCCGGGTTCGATTCCCGGCATGGGAAGAGATTTTTTTCAATTCTTTTTTGTATTTTTAGCAATTATTATTTATATTTTATTTTTTTATATATATTTTAAATTTAAATATTCGCCTTTTTCTCTTAAGAATCGAATGCACGAGTCGCTGAAGCTGTTCGACTCCATTTGCAACAACAAATGGTTCACCGACACTTCCATCATTCTCTTCCTGAACAAAAAGGACCTTTTCGAGGAGAAAATCAAAAAGTCTCCGCTCACCGTTTGCTTCCCCGAATATAATGGTAAATCACCAATTAATGATTAATTGCCCTAATTAATTAATTGTTGCCTAATTACCTGTGTTTTCTCTGCCTTTTTAGGCCGTTCCGATTACCACGAGGCGTCCGCATACATTCAGGCCCAATTTGAGGCGAAGAATCGGTCGACCAAAAAGGAGATTTACTGCCACATGACCTGCGCCACCGACACCACCAACATCCAATTTGTGTTCGACGCGGTCACCGACGTAATTATCGCCAATAATTTGCGCGGGTGCGGCCTTTACTGAGTGAGCGGTGGTGCCACCGACGTCCCTTCGTCTAAAAAGTGTTTTCTGTGCTGCCGAATCTGTCGCTTTGTTAATAATTTTGTTGGGATGGCAATCGGTCGGCTCAGTCTCCCAAATGATCGAAATGGTGATCACTGATCAGCAAGCAGCTTTTCAAGCCGTTCTTCGCTTCGTTTTCTGCTGATCCGTCCCCCCCCCCCCCAATGTCTGTCGATATTCGCTCAATCCGCCGCCAATGCAATGCCCGCGACTTTATCCGCTAATCTTTTTGCTATGTCACCACAGACTGACCCAATCATTCGTCGTTCGTTGTGTATTTATCGGCTTTATCCCCCCAAATTTGATAAATTCCCACAAATTTCGCCCCTTTTCCTTTCCCTTCGCTTTTAATAAATAATTGTTTTATTTTACTTTTCCAAATTGTGATTCAGAGGCCATTTGCTGATTGTCTGTCTCATTAAGCAACCTTTTTAAACGAAAGATTAAATAAAGGCAATCCCTCTGAAAGGATTTCTTTTCATTTTAAATGTTTTAGTCTTTTGCTTTTATTTTCTTTTCCCTTTTTTCAAAATTTCATTTCTTTCTTTTTTTCACCACTGACCACAAATGTTTTGTTTTCCATTCTCAGCTAGTCTTTTTCTTCTTATTTTCAAATTCAATTTTTATTCCAAATAAAATAAAATAATTTCCAAACTTTTTCTTTCGTTTTGAGTTTTATTGAATTTAGCAAAATATTTTCCAATTTTTTTCTTTATGGATTTACCCATAATGGCACAAGTGCTACCGTTCTCTCTGTGCTTCTATTTTCATACGGTGGCCCTTTTCCCATTGGCACAATGCCAAATCTCTCTCTCTTTCTTTTCTCTTTCTCTATTTCCGTCAGCTGTACCAATTTTTTAAGATTTTTTATGTTTCCTCTCTTTTTCTCATAATATTGTGCTGCTTTATTTCATTTTATCATTTATCACAACAAATTTCCGCGTAATTTTTTTATTTCGCTCGCATTTTGGCATATAATAAAATGAGTAATTATTATAATTATTTATTTTCATTTTTATATTCCAATAATTTAAAATTATTCCCAAAGTTTTTTCTTTCGGCTGACAAAATAAGCGATTAGAATAATAAAAAAGTACAAATTATGGCCATTTTATACATATGGCTGAATGAACAAATTCCCCCAAATTGTCCTTTTCTTTGCCATTTTTCTTTTGCCTTTGGCAAACGAAGCCTTTTTTACGCATGCCAATAATTGTGAGGTGAACACGAAGGCGACAAAGGCAAAGACAAAACAAAGTAAAGTTTGTGGTTGTGGTCGGCTTCGCTTCGCTTCTCTCACTGTTTTGGTTTTTTGGCACAATAATTGGGAAGGAAATCAAAGCAAAGTTTTGGCGTTGCCTATGGGAACGGTGGAAATAAAAGGAGAAATGAATGGGGGGAATGGGAAAATGGGAGACAAATGGGGGAAAGGGGGGGGAGGGAATTTGTGGCATTGTGACGACGGAAACGCGGAGGAGCGGGCACCGCTTTTCATTATGTTATTATGTATTTAATAGGTTACAGACAATAAACGAGGGGAGAGAGAGAGGGGGCGGAAAAGGGGGCAGCGAATGCCACGGCAATAAAATTAAGAATCGTAGTCTTCTAGTTTTTTAGTAGCATTAATTCGGCTCTTTGAATATTTTATGATTTTTCAAAAATTTACTAACTATCAAATTATCAGACAAATTACTGTCTACCACTTAAACATTATAATGCTATTTAGGCTATCAGGGATTGAAAAAACTTATGTTTGAACGCGATTTGGACATATGCGCAAGTGTCGGGTAACCGGCCCCCCCCCCTCACTTTGATCCCCGCGCTCCCCTCGCGATGTTTGTTGCATTTCCCTAAAAATTCGGCCCAATAAAACTTTTAAGCGTTTCCCCCCTTTTTTGGCCTTTTCGATCGCCTCTCTGATCGATCAATCACTTCTGCTGCTGCTGCCGCCGTTCCGTTCTGATTGCTCCTTATTTGGCCTCTTATCAGCTGATTCCTTCTTCTCCCCCTTCCATCTCTTTTTATTTTGTTTATTCCCTTTTTTGTTTTTTAATTACCTCTCATATTTTGCAAACTATTTTTTATGGTCTGATGGATTAAAAATTTTTACAAAAAAATTATTGGAATTCGGGTTCGGGATTCGAAATAGATATCATATTCGTGATCAGCGCCCTGAACCCCCGAGTGCACCTTGATTCATTCATTCATTCGCCGATGGAATGAATCTCAAAATTTCCAACTTTTCAATTCGACTGACAAACAATGGACAAATCAAAATCATTCATTTTGTGGTGTAAAATTTCGCATAATTTGCACAATTTTCTGTATAAATTCAGAAAAAAAAACTAAAAATAGAAAAAAGGGAATTCTGTTTCAGTGTTTTGGCCCATTCTAATCACTGATCAGTTGAGCCATCCGATTCCATTTGCTTTTGCTTACACTTGTTCATTTCTGATCACTGATCAATGTTTTTCCTTCTTTATCACCGTTATCTGATCACTATTGCTCCACGATCCGTATCGTCTCTCTATCTGATCACTCTGATTAGTTCACTTTTCTTTCTTTCTTTCTTTCTCTCTCTCTCTCTCTGTTTGCTGTTTGTATTTCGCACATTTCACTTGCATTTATTTACTCTTTCGGTCACTCTTTCTTTCTGTCCCCAATTTCCGTCTCTTTTCTTTCTCTCTTTCCTCTCCCAATTTTACATATTCTTTTGTTTCTGCTATTCAAAATTGCTCTAATCTTTTTTAATTTTATTTTTTAATTTCATTTATCTTTTTTTCTCTTTCTCTCCCCCATTTTTTGTTTGCCTTTTATCCTTCGCCACCCCCACACACTTTTTTCTATAAATACATTTCACTTTCTCGGATTTATTTCTCAAACTTTCTCCCTCCGCGTGTTTGATCAGTGATCTCTTTTCTCTCTCTCTCTTGCTCTTTCTATCTCGTGCCCTCTCTGTCTCTTGCTCTCTCCTGTCTCTCTCGCTCTCCTCCCCCCCTCCCCTCTCTCTCTCTCTCTCTCACGTTCTCCTTTTTCCCTCTTCTCTTTTCACTCTCTTTGTCTTTAGCCCCCTCAATCAATCACTAAACAATTAAATATGAATATTAATTATTAATTGATTGATCATTTGATTTAATCAATCAATTATTTGTCCTTTTTATTCCCCTCCTTCTCCCTCTCTTTTTCCCATTTTCTGTTGCGTTTCTTTTTCCGTTTTGTCTCCCCTTTTTTTCTCTTGTCGGCGTGCGTTTTCATTGTGCTCCAAAAATCATTTGACGGAGCGCTCGCATTATTCGGAGAACAAAAAAGAAATGTCCCTGCGTCGAAAAGCCTTTGCTTTTCGACTAAAAAAGCACCGAAATTGGAAAATGCTTTTGGGTGCCACTGATCAAAGCAAAGGAATTTAAAATTTATTTTGCTTTTATGTTAAAAAAGGATTGAATAAATGAACGAATGAATGGAATGCTTCCATTTTCTTTTTTCCCTTTTCAAAAAAAAAAAATTAAATATAAAAAGAATTTTAATAATTTAATTTTTAAATGTAAATTAAAAGTGAAAAAAACTCTGATTTGAAAATTGAATGAAATGTAAAGTCAATTTCCTATATAAAATATTATTCATTAATCATCATCCGTGTTTTTTCGTGCTTTTCTTCTCCTCTTCTCCAATTCGTTTCTGTTCGTCCCAATGTCCTCCGATCGCTCGTCAACATTTGATCAGCTTAAATGATCGGGCAACCGATGACTAACGAATGAATGAATGAACGAATGAGTGATCACTCGCTGAACTCGTCGCCTCCGCTGCTTCTGTCTCCTCCTCCTCCTCCGATGGTCTTTCTGTCTTTCTGCTGATTTTTTGGCTGCGTTTTGTTGCCTTTTCCTCCGTTCTTTCGTTGGCTTTTCCTCCAATGACTCATCCTCTGTTGCTTCTTCTTCTTCCTTTCCTTTCCTTCTTCTTCTTCTTCTTCATGTTAATCATTCATTTTTTCATTCGTTCGTCCCATTTTCTTCTCCTTTTCCCTCCCAATGATTTTTTATTTTATTTTATTATTTTTTTTTTATTTTTCTTACTGTGAGTCTCTATAGAAAAAAAAAACAAATAAAATAAATCTTTTACAAATTGAACAATTTGTTGTTCTTTTTCAGCATTAAATGCCATCAAATGCATCATTTTTGTTTTGCCTTTTATTAATTAATAATTTGACTCATTCATTCATTCCTTTGATTCATTTCTGTCTTTTGCTTTTTTCAATTAAACCCAAACAATTCATTTCATTTTATTTTATTTACATTTTATTTTCCTCCCCCCCCCATCTCTCCAATTCCATTGGAATCCTCAATTAATATTTAATTAACCCATTGTGTTCCCCTAGGGCATAATCGCCGTGCCGCCACTCCTTTGCGTGCCATTCCCTTTACGGTCCCTTCTTTTGTCCACAATGTTTGCCAAACTGTTCAATAATTGCCTTTTTGGTGGTGATCAACAGCCGAGCAGCAGTAACTCTGCCGACGGCGGAGGAGGGGAAAAGCAACGCGTCGTCCGCGCCAACGACCGCGCGTACAACGCACCGTTTAAATACGCAGTGGGATTTTTGGCATTTTGGAAGGGGAATGGGTGGCCAAAATGTGGTGACTTTGCCATGGCATCACTCCCTCCATTTGGCAGACCAACTTCATCAAGACGTCCAAGTACTCCTTGCTCACCTTCCTACCGCGCAATTTGTACCAGCAATTCACTCGCATTGCCAACTTTTACTTCCTGGTGCTTCTCTGTCTCCAATTCTTCCCCCAAATTGCCTCCGTCCCGTGGATGTACACTTTGGTCCCGTTGAGCTGTGTGCTCGCGTGCAGTGCGGTCAAAGACGCATTCGACGATTTGGTCATTTACATTTTTAAAAATATTTTGGCTGATCAGTTTGATCACTTTTCGGTCTGCTGATCAATTTGCCTTCCCCCCTAATTGGCAATTTCGTTTCTCTTCAGCAAAGGCATCGCAGCGACCGTCAGGTGAACAGCCGCGTTTCGTACGTCGTGCGCAACAGTCGGCTTGAGTCGGAGAAATGGATGGACGTGCGGGTGGGAGACATCGTACGGATGGAAAACGAACATTTCATCGCCGCCGATTTGCTTTTGGTCAGTCAATTCGATGGCACCAAATTTCTTCAAAACTAAATTATTTGCTTTCGCTTAGCTTTCCACCTCTGAATCACATGGTTTGTGTTACATTGAAACGGCGGAATTGGACGGAGAGACCAATTTGAAGACGCGCGTCGCATTGGCCGAAACGGTGCCATTGAACGACCGATTGAGGGACATCTCCGAATTCGATGGTCCTTTTGCTTTACAATGTTTATTTGTGTTTGTGATTAGGCGAAATCATCTGCGAACCCCCCAACAATCGCCTCGACCATTTTGAGGGCCGCTTGGAATGGCGCGGCAGTGCCATTCCGCTGGACAACCGCAACATGTTGCTGAGGGGGTGCCGACTGCGCAACACGCGCTGGTGCTACGGCATGGTGGTGTTCGCCGGCAAGGACACCAAACTGATGCAGAACAGCGGACACGCGCCCACCAAGCGGACCAGCCTGGACCGCTTTCTGAACCTGCTCATTCTCGGCGTAAGCCTTCCTCAGCCACGGCACACTTTCGCCTTCTCTGTGCTCTTTTTCTGCCTCTGTTTTTTTCTTCTTCCTTTCTTTTCTCTTTTCCTCCCTTTTCTTTCTTCCCTCTTTTCCCATTTCTTCCACTCCATCGTCCTTCTTCTTCTTCTTCTTTTTCTCCTTCTTCAGATTGTTCTGTTTCTGTTGGCAATGTGTTTGATTTGCACTATGATGTCCGGCCTTTGGGAGCACGTCACGGGCCGTCAGTTCCGCGTGTTTTTGCCATGGGATGAGTTCGTCGTCAGCACCAAACAAGTCCTTTCCATGCCGACTTCTTTCAATGGCATTTCTTTGCCCGCCTCCGACGACGAGGAAACCGACCAAAACTCAGTGGGACCGTCCAAGGCACTGATCATCGCCGCCCTCCAATTCTTTTCCTACATGATTTTGCTGAACACCGTCGTGCCAATTTCGCTATACATTAGGTAATGCCGCAGGGAATGTCCCGGGCAAACAAAGGCAAAATGCCAAAGGCAAAAGCAGACTCTGTCCACTCGGGAATTTGACTCTCGAGCAAAGCTTCTCCAAATCACTCCCATTTCAAATGCCATTATTTCACGTTCACTTTGTCTTACTGCATTTTCTTCGTCATACTGTATGCATATGGTTTTCCCTCTCCCCAATGGAAAGTGTCGAAATGATTCGGTTGGCCCACTCGAAATTCATTAACAACGACATCAAAATGTACGACGACAAAACGGACACTCCGGCACGGGCGAGGACGAGCACACTGAACGAAGAGTTGGGACAGGTGCAATACGTATTCAGTGACAAGACGGGTACACTGACGCAGAACATAATGGCAAGAAATGATAAAATATTATAAAAAATATTTACATTTTTTTAATTTAAAAAATAATTAAATTAATTTTTATTAAAATTAAAAATTGTAAATTTTAACAACAAACAAATTTAATTAATTTTAAATATTTCAAATAAATTTATTTTGCTTTTGTCCATTTTCGGTGTTCAAAAAGTGTTCGATCAATGGACGAAGTTACGGCGATGTAATGACAGAACGTGGCGAAATTGTGCCGATTGACGAGGAGAAGGAAACGCCGCCGGCGTTGGACTTTTCGGACAATCATTGGCACGAGCCGCACTTCCGTTTCTACGACCGGACATTGATGGAGGACACGCGGAGGGGCGTCGAAGAAGTGCAAATTAACATATTAGTAATATTTATTACTAATTAATTTTAATCACCTTTTGGTCCACGAATTTTGGCGTTTGTTGGCCATTTGCCACACCGTAATGCCGGAGAGAAAGCCGGGCAAAGTGTTGGAATATCAGGCACGGCAATTCCACAGCAAAACACCCGCATATATTCACATGTTTAGGCACAAAGTCCGGACGAAGCGGCGCTGACATCGGCGGCACGAAACTTCGGATTTGTTTTCAAATCGCGGACACCAAAATCGATTACAATCGAAGTGAACGGAGCGGAGGAGGTGAACAACAAGGAAAAGCAAAAGTCAAAAACAATGCCAAAGGTGTATGAAGTGCTGCACATCCTCGACTTTGACAATGTGCGCAAGAGAATGTCCGTTTTGGTACGCAATGCGACGAGAACGGTGCTGTACTGTAAGGGTGCCGACACAATGGTACGGTAGCGGCGGGGGAAGGGCACTGGAAAATGGAATGGCTTTCTGGTCATCGATTGATCGTTAATTCCCGACAGATTCTCGACCGGCTGAGTGCGCGAGGGACAAGCGAATTGCTGCGCAGTGCGACGCATCAACACCTCGACAAATTCGCGACGGACGGTCTGCGAACATTGTGCACAGCGTACAAACCAGTGGACGCCGAGTACTGCTCCAAGTGGGTGGTCAGTCCCTTTTTGTTTTTGGCGGGGACTAACTGACCGTCCGATCATGGCCATGTAGTGATCAGTTTCTCATTTGCCTTTGGGCTGATCGGCGGGGGTGGCCTCATCTTCATTTGTTTTTTTGATTCAATTAACTGTCAAAGGATCGTCTTCGCACTGCCCAATTGGACTCCCAGCGGAAGGACGAACTTGTGGAGGCGCTGTACGAGGAGATGGAGCAGGACATGCTTCTGCTCGGTGCGACGGCCATCGAGGACAAATTGCAGGACGGCGTACCGCAAACAATCGCAACTTTGGCAGCGGCGAACATCAAAATTTGGGTGCTCACCGGCGACAAAACGGTGAGCGAATTTTGAAGAATTAATTTTACTTTAATTTTTATAAATATTTTTTAAGGAAACAGCGATAAATATTGGATATTCATGTCGCCTTTTGACGGAAGAAATGCGCGAAGTGTTCATAATCGACGGGAAGGAGGAGAAGGAAGTGGAAGTGCAGCTGAAGGACACGCGACGACGCATTTGTAGCGCCAAACAGACACAGCAGGCAAAAGAAATGAAAAGAGAAAAATAATTAGGGGTAATTAAGGGTAATTAAGGGGATTAATGGGGGTTAATGGACGGTAGGGAGTCAATTAAGCGGGAGGGAGGGGTCGGAATGGAGCAGACTTTCACCATTTTGACTCTTCAGGTCCATTTCAAATATTTAAAAAAACAACAAAATGCTTTTTAATCATTTGTTTTTTTTAATGGGTAATTAATTATTATTTATTAAATGGATATTATTTTTTTCATTTTTTTCCCTTTTCTTTTTTCTCACATTTTCCCAATTTTTGTCTTCTTCTAAGATCCACCGAATGTGCAATCAAAATGAGCGCAACAATTTATTATTCTCAAAATTTGACACTTTGTCAAATTACTAAAAGCAAAATAAACGAAAAAAGAATTGACGGAGAAAAAACTGACGGAATTGGAGACGAAAATGCCGTAGAAAGATACATCGCCGGACAAATTGCGGCACTCGAAATGGCCGAACTTTTGGATGGGAAGGGCCATGGCCAATGGCGCGGGGGCATTTGGCCAACGGATGGACGGCAGAGAATGGCACAATATATGAAAAATAACAGTGAGGAAAAGCTCGAAAAAGGCCACAAGCGATGCCGATCAGCATTCGATGAACAAATGAGGAGAAACCGATGGAGCATAAACAGAAACATTCACCGGACGAAAATGGGACAAATTGTGGAGGGAAAAGCGGCAGTGAAAAGCCAAGTTGGGACAGTGCCAAGGGAAGAACGGCACAAAAGTGGAGCAGAAGCAACGAAAAGCCAAGAACGGCACAAAAGCAGCGGAGACGGCGAAACGACAAAACAGCGGGTGCTGCACATTTACATAAGGCATTTCCTGGTTATGCTTTTGGTTCGGCAGCTTCGCACTTTCTCAGTTCAAATGAGTTGTTGCTTCTGGTTCAACCGCCGGCCGATCGTTCGATGGCACGGAAAGAAAAGGGGGGGGACAGGGGGAGGGACTGATCGATCAATGGGGACATCGATCACAAAAAGGCAATTTAAAAGGGCGGAGAATGTCCGTTCGTTCGTTCGTCCGTCCGATCGCTCGCCGAATGAATGGCCAATTTTTGTTTCTTCTCCGAATGTCCGCGGTGCTTTCATTCCGTTCTTTTGTTTTTTTTGTTCATTTTTTCTTTTTGTTTTTTGCTTTTTATTCGTTTTTCGCTTTGTTTTTTTTATTTGCAAAATTAATTAAATTATTTTAATTCATTTTAATTTTAATTATTTCTTTTTATTTTAGCCCTCCGTTGGCGTCAGCAGTTTCTATCCGTCCCCTTCGACGCCCCTCGCCCCGTCCCCATCCCTTTTGGAGTCGCCGTACTCCGCCAATTTGCCGTCTCCGCCGCCCTCTAACGGAGGCGCGCCGTCCGTGTTGCCAATTGTGAATGGAGCAACAATGCCAACTACGGCATTTGCAAATGGCACCACAGAGGGATCGACGAAGACAAAAAATGGTAAAGTAGAGAGAGAGAGAGAGAGAGAAGGTATTCATTACACATTAATTAATTAGTGTAGATTGTTTGACTCTGTCTATTTCCAATAAATTCAGCTTCCGTTCACTCGACACGTTTTGTTTCGGTTGAGTCTCCGAGAAGCACTGCGACGAACGGAGGCCAAATGGACAGCGGCAGAAGTCGTCAAGTGACAGCGAGCGAAGCGGAAAAGGGAACGGAAGCGGAAGAGAAGCGGAAAAGCGGGGGAAGTGAAGCGGCGGAAGACGAAGAGAACGGCGGAAGAGAAGGCGAATACGCACTGGTGATCAACGGAGAAGCATTAGCACATGCACTGAAGCGCAAATACGAGAAGACACTGCTCGAGATTGGGGCAAACTGCACGGTAAAGTGAATAAATTCGAAACTTTGGCGTGGCAATAATTACTTTTTCTATAATTTAAATTGCCTTTTCATCCCCCTTTTTTGTTAAACGCTTTCCCAACTTTCAGTCGGTGATTTGCTGCCGCGTCACTCCGCTTCAGAAAGCGCAAGTGGTGGATTTGGTGAAACGAACGTAAAAGCCGTCACTTTGGCCATCGGAGACGGAGCGAATGACGTGAGCATGATAAGGACAGCACACATCGGAGTGGGCATATCAGGTGGGGAAAGAATAAAAGGACAAGGGGGGAGCCACTGAAGAAATCGCAAAAGATAAAAACAAAATGGTAAATGACACTAATTAGTCTAATTAGTGGTAAAAGGGCGGGAAAAGTGAGTGAACGGAAAGTGGTCAATTAATGAAATGGAAATGGAAAACTCCCTCAGGCCAAGAAGGAATGCAAGCGGTCCTTTCTTCCGACTTTTCCATTGGCCAATTCCGTTTTTTGGAGAGACTTTTACTCGTCCACGGCCGTTGGTCGTATTTGCGAATGTGCAAAGTAAAAATAACAATAAATTAGTAAAAATAATAAATATTTCTAAAATTTAATCAAACAAAATTATTTTATTTTCCAGCTAACAGCTTAACTTTTGCTAAATTAATTTTCAGTTTCTTCGTTATTTCTTCTACAAAAACTTTGCCTACACTTTGCCCCATTTTTGGTACTCTTTCTTTTGCGGATTTTCTGCTCAGGTTTAAAAATTAAATATATTTAAAAAAATAAATAAATATAAGAGGCAAAAGAGCGTGGGTTGTAAGAGAGCGGCAGAGAAAAGAGCGGGCAGAGAGAAAGTGCATTAATTTGTTTATCTTTCTCTACTCTTTTTCTCCCCATCACACATTGCCCATTTTTTACTCTTCTCTCCCTCCAGTCTCCCACTTCTATACGACTTTGGACTATCAGTCCTGCCGATGATGAGAGAATGCGACTAGGGCGGTCTGATCAGTTTAATGCTGAATGAAGTCGCACTGATGGCGCACTGATAGTCCAATAAAAAATAACACGCCAATGTTTTGATTGGGATTTTATTCCCATTTTAATTGGTTAATTAATTGAATTGCGGTCGCCACTGTTTGGCTATTGGACAGTCGATTTCGAATTGTTTGCTAATTTGTTGCAGACTGTGTACGACCCCGTGCTCATTTCCATGTACAATTTGTGTTTCACCGCTTTGCCCGTGCTGGCGATGGCAATTTTTGACCAGGACGTGGACGAGGAGTACAGCACGCGCTTTCCCCGTCTTTACATTCCGGGACAGTTCAATCTGTTCTTCAACATGCGCATTTTCATCCACTCCATCATTCACGGGATGATCAGGTGGGGGAGGAAACGCAGCGGAAGAACGAAGCCAATCGCAACGGATCAGTCGTACAAAACAACCGATTAGCAATGCCATCGAAATTTGAACGGATTGGCCAATGGCAAAAATCAATAAGCAATTGGGTTGGCCAATGCCACAAATCCCTTGGCCATCCCATCGAATTCTGATCAGTTTCACCGATGGCAAAAATCACTTGGCGATCGAATTGAATGAAAAGCATTCTATTATAAGCAAAACAAAAAGCAGCAGTTGAAGCGAAGGTTGTGACCTTTTATCGCTTCAGTTCGCTTGTCCTTTTCTTCGTCCCTTTCGGCGCTTTGTTCCGCGCTGTCAGTGAAAACGGACGCGGCCTCTACGATTATTCGCTGTTCGCATTCACCGCTTACACGGCACTGGTGAGGCAGCGAAAGGAAAAGCGGACCAAAAATGAGACAAAAATTGCGTAGAAAATGGGGGAACAAACGAATGTTCAGTTCATTTAATTATTTTATTATTTTTCTTTCATTAATCATTATTCGTTAATTATTTTCCCAATTTTAATTTTTCTCCCCCAAATGCCATTTTCGGTGCTTGTGGTCACTGGTCAAATCGCGTTTGACACCGCTTATTGGACATGGATTAATTGGCTTGTTGTCGGCGGGTCTCTTGCCTTTTACGTGCTTACGGTTTTCGTCTGTTACCAGGGTAATTAGCAACCATTGATTGCTTTTTAATTAACCAACTCTTCCCCCTTTTACAGTACCCTTTTCCCAATTGATCACCGGCACTTACAATTTTGGCGTCGCGGCTCGAGCAGTTCGCATTCCCGAGTTTTGGCTTTCACTCTGTGAGTTTGTCCCTGTCGGCAATATTAGATCAATTTGCCTTCATTTTGCCATTTTACCGTGCCAATTTCCCCTCTAAGTGTTAATCTGTGTCATTCTGCTGGTGCCGGTGATCGCCAATCGCTTCTTTTGGTTCGACACCCATCCCTCCTATTCTGATCGCCTTCGGGTCCGTCATCGCTTTTGCATGGAACCATCGGACAAAGCGCCGACGGCGGAAGCGATGAAACAAACGGCGCCGATCACAAAGACGGGCCTGGCAAAACGCAGTCTCCGCTCGGGCTACGCCTTCTCCCACTGCAGTGGCTTTGGAGAACTGATCGCCAAGGGCACGATGTTCAAGAACATCGAACACTTGCGCATCCCATCATTGTCAGTCAGTTCAATGATCCATCGATTGGGTGGATTGATTGATTGATTAAATAATTGATTGGTTGACCAATCATTGGCTGGTCAGACTGAATCCCTTGGTTAATGGTTTCTGCCCTTTAAGTCAGTTTGCCCTTCATCATGATTCCCACTCCAACCATCGCTCTCGTCGCCACTCTCTTTCCCGGGTCCATCCTGCACTTTCCTCGGCAAATTCTTCAACGGGTCACAGTTCCGATCAGCAAATTCTTAACCCGATCGTCCTCAACTCTGATAACGACGATGGCGAAGGTGCCGCAGTTTCTTCAATGACTCATTTTTCGCCGACTTCGTCCAATATGACCACCACCACGACATTGGGAGGTGGCAACGCCAAAAGCCAACAAAAGGTCATCCAAACTCACACAAATGACGGGCGGAACTTCGGATTGGGATTTGTCAAAAATGAATTCCAATGCTTTACCACGGAATATAATTGAGAGCTTTGAATTTCAGATTCGGCCAATTTTGCCCCCTCCTCCGGCGGTGCCAAACTCTTCTCGACTCCATCAGTCCCAACACCATTCTCATCAGTATCGGCACCATAAGCATCATCAACCGACTTCAACTCGGCGGAGTACCATTGAATCATTAGTCATTGAGCAACCGCCGTCAGCGGACGATGAGAAGGACGACGGAATGACACCAATGATCACACAAATCGTAGTAGTCAAAGAAGAGGATGAGGAGGGAGACGAAGTGATCAGAGCAACAGAACAGCAGCAGCGAGTTGGAAGCAGCAATTATCAGCAATGGACAACACCAACAGAATTGATCAGAGGAAGCGATCAATATGGGAAACAAACGGAACTGGTCGATTCGACTGATCAGCATTGGTCGTCAGAACGGGTTGAGGCTTCTGATCACTATGGCAAATCAACAGCAGATGATCGCCCATTGTCTGAGCGTGACAACGAAAGTCGGCGGATGGTGACGGCTTATTCCGCTCGTCCTATTGACATGGCACGGCCGAATTCTGAGCTGAAACACAATTTGGTAGTAAATGCCGAATTGGAGGACGAAGAAGACCAAAGGTCGGAAATGCCAACGCCGAATACCTCCCACAGTTTTGTGGTCAATGCTGAATTGGACGATGATGTGCCTTCTTTGCCCAGCCATTGGTAAATTTATTCGGCACTTTTTCTTTCAAAATTTGTGAATTTGCCAAGAAACGTTCTTTTTGCTCGAATGAATTTTAATTTTAAATGTTTTAAGGCTTCGAAAAGCCGACACAATGCCAAAATTATTCGATGCTAATGAATTAACGATGACGAGCGTTGAACAGACAGCAGCAGCTGAACATGGCAAAACATTCGTCAGCAAAACGAGACGAAAGAGTTCGAGCAGTTCGGCAACGAGTCGAAACTCGCGAGAGATGGGAACGGTGAAGATGGACAGCCAGAGAAACAGACAGAGGGTTTTCACGGGTAAAAAACCGAGGCAAGGCGAGAGACAGCGAGAGAGCGAAGAGGAAACGACCAAAGTATAGACGGAGAGAGAAAGAGAGCAATTATTGATTGATCGGAAAAGCCATCCCAAAAATATCAGATTATATGCACAATATTTATTGTTTTATTTTTGATAATTTATACATAATAAGAAAATATCTTAAAACACAAATTGTGCCAAATTTTATAGGAAAATAAATAAAATTTCTGTTTAATAATTTTTTTAAACCGTAATTTAAAAAACCCATTTAAAGATGATTAATCGATTCAGTCAGATGAAACTTATTGGGTGAGTTGCCTTTTGCTGAAAATAGGTCAACCCATCGGTGTGCTAAATGCAAATGCTTTATGTGCAGAAAGTGCCGAATTTGAATGTCGCTGCCAGCCGATGCCGAAGGGGTAAATGGCACGCAGGTGGACATAAAATGGAGGAATGGGTAGGTACTGCTGATGCCATTTGAACTTAGTGAACTAGGGCTAAAAGGGAGGCGAGAGAGAGAGAGCGGGGAAGATAGAAAGGGAGCTGGAAGAGCGAGTGAGAGAGAGAAGCAAAAGGGAGAGAGAGGGGAAATTGTCGATTTCGAACTCGGCTTGTTGTCGCGCGATGTTCAAGTTGAACACGTCCAGCGCATCCTCAGCCTCCTGTGAACAGAGTAAGTGCTTTTCAGAGTAAAAAGGCAATAATAATATGCGATTAAATTTAATTTTAATTGAACAATTTGAAGAGAAATCAGCTGCACTCTCTCTACCTCAATTGTGTCCATCACCGCTTTTCTGGGCGTTTTGTGAGTTCTGAAGTGAATCCACGCCTCTCGGTAGTCCCTCACCATTTGCCGATGCTTTTTCATTCTGTCCCACGACCAATTGTTTCGGCGCCGCAAGACTTGCTCATTGAGAATGCAATTGTATGCAAAATGCCACCGGAAATTGGCAAAATAATAAATTTAGTTTAAAATTTAAATACACATGACAGAAATGCTTACCATTCTGTGTAGTGCTGACGATAGTGTGTCAGATTGGGCCGATATTTGAGGAATTTCTCGGCCAAAGTGAAGCGCTCTTGGGCCTCCAGAAACAGAAGCATGTCCTGGTACTGGTACTTGCCGATGGACAGTCCCAATTTGTCCAATTGCATTGACAAATCAATTTTGGGAGTGGTCCAATTTGAGCCGTCACTCTCCGGCTTCTGGTTCAGCTTAAGCTGTGCAGCAATGGTCAACGGTTCCAACACTGTGGAAAAAAGGGCAACAATTTCTTGTTTTTGGAATTGCCAATTCAGTACCCACCGTCTAAAAATAAAATACTGGATTAAAAGCAAATTTTGATTCCTAGAGTTGTCATTGTCTGTTTAAAAAATAATTTTGCGTTCTGTTGCTTTTTTCTTCCTTTTCCACCCTCTCCCATCGCTTTTCCTTTGCTCTATCCTTTCCCCTCCCCTCCCTCTCTCCCTTTTCGCTCTCTTTCTCCCGGAGGCGTCGTTTCTCCCAAACCATTCAAATTCACCCAAAAAGGCACTCCGGGGGACATAATTTGCCCGTTTTCCTTTTTGTCTAAAAAGTTGCTGTAGTAAATTATTTATCCATCGTTTCGCAACACCTGAAAATTCAACGAGTCCAAAGTAATTCCTGTGGCAAATGCTCGCCTTTTTTCTCTGCGACTCTCTTCCCTCTCCCTCTCTTTCTCACTCTTTCTCTCTCGTTCTCTTCTCTTTTGTTATATATTCCATCTTTTCCTTCCACTCTTTCTCCTCATCCTCCTCTTCCCAATATTTTTACGTTTTTTGAATGTTCTTTCTTTTCTTTTTTTTACCTCGGCAGAGTCGGTCAGTCATTAAGTGTCTCTCTTTGCTCTGTGTGCACAGTTTTCGCGCCCTCTAAGCATCTCTCTGTTCCGTTGGCTCTTCTCAATCTTATCTCGCAGAGAAAGCATCCAAGAATTCCACTTAAATTTTAAAAATTTCACCGTTCACCCGTTTTTACGTATATCAGTTCCCTTCCCATCCCATCACATCTCTTGCTGCTGCTGTTCCCAATTCCTCCTCCCCCAATCCCATGCTATCTTTCCCCTCTCCCCCTCTCTCCCATTTCTCTTCGCCCTCACTCTTTTCTCTTTCTTTTTGCCTTACCTTTCGCCCCACCGACTCACAAAAAATTCAAATGTAAAAAATGAGTTACCATTCCCAAGAGTGTAAATGCGCTTTCTTCTTTCAAAAAGTGATTCTGTTCTCGCATTCACTTTCGTTTCGCTGCTCCCCGCTACAGTATGCCTTCCCTTTTCCCTTTGTCTCTTTTCACTGCTCACTCTCGAGAGTGACGAGAGGGCCGTCGAGAGTGGGGCGGGAGAGAAACCACAATTAACAGACAGACACACAGTGCGTTGTCTCTCTTGTTTTTTTTCTGTTAGCAAGGTGTGGTGTGTTTGTTTATCATAGTACAACATGCCTTCCCCCTTCTCTCTCTCACTCTCTCTTTTTTCCTTCACTGTGCCTGAACTCGAAAAAAAGTGAAAAAAGGTGGGGGAAACCAAAGTGAGAGGCAGTGCCTTAGAATCTTGGAAACGGGAAAGTTCAGATTACTGACAATTTTGATCTTGCACATGGATTTTATATCATTCGACTCCTCTTGTAGCGAGAAGCACAATAGTGAAATTTTAGGGCGCGGTAACGCTTTTAACAAGACCCGGAGCGACCGATTGGCAAAAAAGTTATGTCTTAGAAACGGGCCATTGATTGAACGCTTAAACTTCAGCAGAGTCCAAATGTTTAAGCAGCGGGGTGAGAAATTATGTAAACGGGGAATAAGGAAATTTGCAAAATAAAATTTTTGTCATAGTAAAACACAATGTAAAAAGATTACGGAAATTCCTCAGAGTTAACATGGATGAAATGGATATCAGAATCGGATTCTCCAACCCTGGAAACCCCAAAAAATAATTTATCTCGAAAATTTTTATTTTATTTTTATAAAAAGAGGTCCTACCATCGACAGTATTACTTTGAAAGATCTGACATACGTGGGGAAGTTATGCCGTTGATTACGAAGATTCGACCAGATTTTGCTTTGGACATCGTTATGGCTTTAGGAGCGGGGGAGGGGAGGGGGTCAGGTCCGGTTCGGACCCATTTTGCCGGAATAGAAGACTCGGGTCTAATAATCGAAAAAATACGGTATGTTTCTGATTCCCCTATTTTTCGAAATCCTTCCTCTGATCTCCCTTTTATTTAGGATTTACGATTTTTTTTTTGGGGGGGGGGGGTTGGCTTCTTGAATCCCGCTGCTGCTGCTGCTGCTGTTTCTGCTTCTGATTGTGAGTGTCCATGTGCTATGTAATTTTGGCAAACCAATTTATTTTCAGCTTTTTTTGCCACCAATAAATAATATTTATTTACACGCATTTATCATTTTGTGTTTGTGCAAACAAACGTTTGGGCGTGTTACCCGTTGGCTTTGGCCCACCCAAATCCATCCGACGTATTTTTCCATTCATTTTTATATTTAATCGCATCGTTTTGCGACGGCCTTTCCTTCCATTACGTTTTAACGACAGCCCTTCTTCCATTCCAATTTAATAAAGCATTGAAATGCTTTCTTTCTTTTCTTTCGTCTGTCTCACTTTTCTTTTGGTGAGTATTCAAACATTTTTCGCTCCTCTGAATGCCAACAAAGGTATTTTAAATTTTTTTTTTTTGCGATGGTCCGTTGGCATTTCTCTTGACATTTCGCCATTTGTTGGCCATTTTTTGTGCCTTTTCCCCTTTTTTGGCCCCTTTCCTTTGCTATTTTTGACTTTTCTGTTTCTTTTTGCAAAGGAAACACATAAAAAACTTTAATTCATTCATACACAAATGGTGTCTTTTTGGCTTTCTCTGCCCTTTCCGTCTGCCGATGAGTCATTCCCTCCAAATGCAATTTTTCATTTATATTCCCCCAATTTGTCAATTCGCCTTTATCAAATTGATCATCGGATCCATCCCAATCAATCGATCGCTTTTTACTTTTTTTGATCGATCTTTTGTTTGCCCTTGGCTAAAGTCCCATCACCCAATTTGCCAATTTGAATTGCGTCCTCTCATTGTCATTGTCATGTCCATCTCTCTCCCTTTTTTTCATTTCTTCGTTCATTGCCCCCCCCCCTTTTTATTTCCCCACCCCTCCCTTACCCTTTCTGTGAAATTTCTAAAATTGAATCCCATCCCTTTGAAAAAGACCCCTTCCGGCGTTTTTCGTCACCGCCCCCTCCCCTTTCCCTGAGGGGGTAATGAATGAATGATCTTATCGACACAAGAGCAGAAGAATATTTTGCTGAATATTTTCCTTTTCCATAACAATTTTTTGATGGGAATTTAAATGTGCTAATTTGCTGGCGCAATGTTTCATTGTGCGGAATTGGCGCGCAAAAAAAAATCAAAAATTAATCTGCGAGGAAAAAAGGGGAGAAGGAAAGGGAGGTAATGAAGAAGGGACAAATGGGGAAGTGAACACTGAAAGACCATTCCCACCTCATTAATGGGGTTCAAAGCGCATTTCAAAACTCACAATTACTTTTGGACATTAAAATTTCCTTTTGCCCAAGTTAACCCCTTTCCCTCCCCTCTCAATTTCCATCATTTTCATTGAGAAAAGCGTCCCTCGAGCTTTCAATTCTGTTTAACATTCAAACTCCATTTTTTGCAGGTGTTTCGGATCGATCTGTGCTTCATTGTTGGCCTGTGATCCCTCCCCCTCCCCCGCCCCTCTCTCTCCCCTTTCCTCCCCCTCTCTGTCCCATCTTTCGCATTACCCCAAAAGATACGACTTTCTTTGTCCCCTCCGGGGATGGGCTGTCCTTTCTCCTGCCCTTCTCTTCCTTTATTCTCTTCATCTTCCTTCTGCCCGTTCTTGCCTTCCTTTCTCTTCTCCTCTCATCACCCGTCGCGCTTTTTGCCCGGGGGGGGTGAAATTGCGATATTGTGTGGTGAAAATGTGAAAGGTGAGTGGGCAATTAGAGTAGGATGGCATAGGGAGGGAGGGAATGATTGGACAATAATAAATGATCAAAGGGGATGGGGGGGGGGATCGTCGGAGCAAAAGGGGGGCCAATCGCTAATGAAATGAACACCAGCAGAAAAACCGACGAATTGTACAAAAACCCGAAATGATTAACAAATGGCCAAGTGTTCGCTATTGGCCCATCAGCTCAGCTTAACAACAACAACAAATAAGCATAAATGTTGAAAGACCATTCAGTTGTCCTCTGTCTGCTCAATTTCTTCTCATTTCTCTTCCATTTTCCATCATTTTTGACTCTCTCTTTCCTTTTTCACTTTCTCTTCCATTTGTGTCTCTAATTCCACTTCCTTTGGGGCTCTTCCTCCTCCTTTTTTCACTTCCTCTTCCACTTTTTCCTCCCTTTCCTTTCTCTCTTCTTCTCCCTCTTCCTTTTTCTTCCTCTCCATTCGTCCTTATCTCTCTCCTTCGCCCTTTTTCTCATCTGCTTGTTCCTCCTCCTGCTCCGTCTCCCTCTCTTCCTCCGCTCATTTTCAAGTCGCTAAACGTGCTGCTCACTTCGTCCAGCTCAATGTCCTCCAGCATTCCAGCAGACAAATGTCCGCCGGAGGGCGGCCCCACTCTTTGCGCTTCATTTTCATTGGGATGACCATGATGAACAACCTCGATCATCGTCGGATCATCCCTCCCCTCCTCCCTCTTTTTTGATCAGTCATCGACTGCTGGGGGTGGGCTTCACATTTACAAAACACCCATCAGAAGAGAGAGTCAGTCGCATTTACATACAAAAAGTTTGCTGCTGTTTTCCTTCAGCACATTGAGCAGTCAGTCGCCTCTCGACCAATTTATCCATCTGATTGATCCTATCTTTCGCTTTCGGTTTTTTTCTTCGGCTCCTCCGTCCAAACACCACAATTGTGGCGGACGCCAATCGCACCCACCGTTTTTTAAAATGAAAAACATTTTATATTTTTTTAAATTTTGCTCCGTCGTCGCTTCCCCCCCCCCCATCGTTTCTTAAACGGTTGCATTTTGACCATTCTTTGGATGGCTTTTCGAGAATCTCTCTCTCTTCTGTGCCTCCCTTTCTCCGTCATTCCTCCGCTTCTTCTATTCATTCATTCACTCACTCTTTCTTCATCCGTCCGTCCGTCCCTCTCCATCCCTTAACCATCGTTCAAATCCCTCCCGCCTTTCCCTCATCGAGATGGCGCGAGACGGCGACGACGACCTCAATCTGCGCCGCCCGATGGTGCGTCGTATTCCCCCGCAGAGAAGCCGCCATCCGCCAGTCAACCAGCCGCCCGGGGGAGAGCAGTTCAGAGGGAAATGACCTCGAGACTCGCTCGACACTGTCGTCGATGAGAGGAGGCGAAGATGGCGGCGGGCAACGGAGTGGGAGGGAGAATTGGGTGGGATGGGTGAGGGATTGTTGTTGACCACCCCACAACCGCTGCCCCCCCCCGATCCCAATCACCCTCATTCCCCCCCCCGTTCCCACCAAACTCCTCCACCCCATGCCCAAAGTGTCGCGCATCACCGCACTCTCGCGTTGTGGTGGCGCTGCCCCCATTTCATTTCCTCAGTTTCTCCCTCATCTGCTGGATGACCCTTCCTCACCACCCCCCATTTCTCGCATCGAATCGCTCGCCCAATTCCGCACTGTTCTCGCTCCAAATTCATCCCCGGGGGCAATTCTGACAAAATGTTTTTGTCCCTCAACACACCGCCATCGCTTGTCACTCATCAGCAGTGCAAATGAAAAGTCAAATCACTCATTTGCTCAAAGGGAGGGCGAATGCCACACAGAAGAAGAATTTAAGCTCATTCATTCATTTCCCAACTGACTCTGAGTTTCTTTTTTAAAAGTTTAAATTATCAAAGTTTAAACACTAATTACCAATTAATAATGGACTAATTATACTACCGTAGTCTCCGTTGTTTCATGCTCTACCGTAACTCCTTCTCTCCCTTCTGTCACTTTTCCTTTCCACGCGGTGTGATCTCTTCGCTCTCTAATTGCTGCATCTTTTTCTTCATCTCCCTGCTTTAAGCCTCGTCGAGATCGCCTCTGAGCACCCCCTGGCATGACAATTCGCCAAAACATGCACTCTCTCGCTGATCATCGTCCATTCCCTCCAATTGCAATTTTGATGATCGGAGGAGAATGTGACGGGAGAGGGACTGCTGCTGCCCCTCCCCTCCACCACCTATTCTCTCTCGCCATTCATCCCGGTGTCTGTCTTGGCCGTGACTTCCCGCGTGGAATGTCCGAGGCATTTGTCCTCCGGGGGCGGAGTGGTGCTCATCACGTCCACCTCGTGGTCCTCGTCGCTGCTGCTCGCCGACACTTGCGCTTGTGGAATACTGAGGGGGGGGGGGACAAGTGAATTTTGATGGTTCATCCTCTGCTGCTCACAAATAGGGCGTGCCGTTCTCGCGAATGCCGATCAGATTGATGCCGTACGTCTTGGAGCCCTTCTCCTCCTTGCTCTGCTTGGCAAAGTGCCACACTTCCTCCCCGTGCTCGTTGAACACGTGCTTCCGCAGCGACGACGGGTCCGTATACTGTTTGGTGCAGCCCATCACCGGACAATGGTAATCCTTCGTCTTTTTGTGCGTTCTGTTCTGGTGCTTGGCTTTGTCCGATGCATTTGTGAATGACTGTTCAATTTTAATTGCTTTAATTGGCCTTTTTTCCTCCGTTTAAATTCAAATTTTACTTTTTTACAAACTGCGCATTGATACGGCCTTTCCCCGTTGTGCGTCCGCTCGTGCGTTTTTTTGTTCTCCAACCGACTGTAACTCTTCTTACAGCGAGTGCCATCCGGAAAAACGTACTGTAAGTGAAAAGTCGTTAATTACCTTTAGTTAATTAATTAATGCTTTTGCCTAATTACCCCCCCCCCCTTCGTCCTTCGCTTCCAATTGACTCGCCTCGCACTGATACGGCTTTTCCCCGCTGTGTTTTCTCACGTGTTGTGCCAACATATATTGCGCATTGAACGGTTCGCGCCGTTTGCAAATGCTCCACCGGCAAAAAAAGCTTGGCGACTAAAAAGAAAAACAAATTTAAAAATGAAATTAATTATTATTATTATTATTAATTATGCTTTTTAATGCGTTTTCTTTTTGTTCACCTGTTCGGCTCGGACATGCTCATTCACATGGTCCACAAAAGGCTTTTCTTTGGTGAACATTTCGCCACATTTTTGCCACAGGCATTGAAAAGAGTCAGCGATTGGCACTTCGCCATCCTAAGAAGAAAAGGGCATTGTTTTAAAAATAATGGGTTCAATTTCCTTCGGTGTACTGTAATTAGTACAGTTTTCTTTTGCTCTCCCTTTCACTCTCTCTCTCTTCCCCATTGACTCCTTCCCCTACAATATTTAGCAAGAGCTCCTCTCCCCGTCTATTTTTTGCGCGTTGGGACGCGCAAATTGCTCACTGAGGGAAATGGCGGGGAGGGGAGGGGGACAAAGCATTGAAGCGCCCTTCAGGCGATGCAGCCAACAAAATCCAGTTGTTCGTCGTCACCCTCGAGTCACTTGCTTTGGTCCGACCAATACCTTGAAATCCCTGAAAAAGCGGATAAGAGACTGCCGTACCCTCTCGGGGACGGATCCGACTAATTACTCCCCCCCCCCTTCGTAAAGTAACAACGCCAATGCAAAATAGCCGTACCAAATTGTAAAGCTAATCCACGACGACAACAGTTCAGCAGAAGGGGGGGGGGTCATTTTGCACCGTCCGTCCGATGGAAAGAAAATTCTCTTTTTGAGAGCGAAAGTGCCGAAAAGCCACAGCCGAACAGGTTCCACCACCTCCCATCCGAACTGACTGACTGCCAATCCAAATCCCAAGGTCGGTCAGCAAAAAGTCGGATCGGATGAGCTGCCCAAGCAAAGTCATTTAAACCGTCTGTCCCCTTCAATCAATCTTTCCCATTTTCGCTTATCCCATGGGTTCCTTTTTTTGCTTTTTTCTGACCCATTAAATGCAATCGCCGCCACACAATGCAACGGGTTGCGCCTCCCCCCCCGTATTCTGATGAGAAGCAGCGGAAGTGCACTTACAATTGGCCAAAGGTGTGAAGGCACTGCACTGACTCGGACAGGTCGAACGCCGTTTCGACGAATTTGGCACTTTCTCTGAACAAAAAAACATTTTGCGACTCGTCCCTTTGCCAATGTCCGACAAACCGAACGCCGATGACTCATTATTTGCGCTGCCAATGCCACTGCTGCTGACTTTGCTCTGTCGGGCTTTGGTTCTTCGGGCTGCTGATCGGCTTCACGCTCTGAATGCGTGTGAGCTGCTTTGCCTGCGTTTTGGTCCATCCCCCCCCGATTCGCGTCCCGATTCCCCGCTTTGATTTCCCCTTTCCCCCATTCCCCAGGGCTGGGGTCTTTTCTCTGCCCATTTCCTCAATAGGGGGCTTCGCAGAAGTGGGGAAGGGGCTTCTTGCGCAAAAAGCCCTCCTTCCCTTCTCCTCCAGCTAAATCGTGTTTCATGAGCTTCCTTCCCCGCGCGAAGCCCAAAGACTCCCCGGGCCATCATCCCTTCCCTCCCCTCCCCTTCCCATCTGATCGGCCCTTTCCCCCTCCCAATCCAATCCGACGTGATCACTCACTTCTCGTCCGTCCGTTCGTTGTCCGTCCGTCCCCCACCTTTTGCTGCTGTTGTTCGTTGTTCGGTTCACCCAGATATTGCATAATGTGCTCCTCTTCTTCCCCTCTTCTTGGAGCATCGTCCTGCGATGGATCTCTCTCCCCTTTTTGGCTGATGATTAGCCGGGCTTCTCCTCCCCTCCCCCTCCCCCCGGGCTTCTTCTTGTTTGGTTTGTGTGTTGTGTCCGTCTGTCCCCGTCGTCGTCCGTCCCTCTCGCGTTCATTCCCTCTTCAGCCATCATTCTCCGTTCGCGCATCATTCTTCTTCCCCCAGACACACATTTTTGTCTTCCCCCCCCCCCTCCCTTTGTTGTGTTATATCCCTCCCACTGTTTTGTTGCACAAATTTGGCTTCATCAAATGATTAAATATAATCCTCTCCATCCGTTGCTCCAAATCACAATTCCCTTCTCCTTCGCCGTCGCTTTCTTTTCTTTTTTTGTCCTCCTTTTAATTTTTATTCATTTTGCCTATTTATTCGCTTCAGCTTTATCCTCCATCGGCTAATTCTCTCACTTCATTCATCACCAAATGACCAGTGCTTTGCCCACCGGCTGCTCCTCCTCCTCCTCCGTCCCTTTGTTGGCCAATATGGGCCCCGCCATTGACGGGGGAGGCACGGAAAATTCTGCCGCCGGCGCACGGGGCACAAATGACTGTCACGCGCTACCCCCGACGACGACGGCGCCATTCTCCTCTTTAGAACTGTTGGCCACACTTTTGTCCAGGACGGCCAACTCAGCGACATCCGCTGGAACTGTGCCGCCTCCGCCGATTCAGTCCAACCCGGGCACTTTCGCTCCATCGGTCATTTCCTTTGAATCCATCCTTTTTGATTGGCTAAGCTAATGCATTTGTCTCCCTTTTAGCCCTCTTTCGCCTCTTCTGAAGTCGCCGTCCTCCAACAGCTTCTCCGTGCCACCAATCCGTTGCTGAACAATGCCTTTTCCGGCGACTTAATGGCGCCTTCGGCACTCCAAGCATTGCTCGTGGCAGGGATGGCACAACAGCAGCAGCAACGGCGGATGGCGGCGATAAAGCGGGAGACGGAGGAGGATGAATTGGCACGAACGGAGAGGAAAGGCGGCGAGGGCTCTCTTCCGCCACAAGCGCAGACGGACAACAAAATGGAGACGGATGAGGACGAACTGAAGCAGCACCAGGTGGAAGCGAACGGAAGGGACCGACACAATGCCAAAATTAAAATGACATTTCACAATCCAAATTCTCTTAGAATTCGCAAAATCCCAAGTTTTCAGTTTTTCTAAGTTTCAAGGGTCAGCTAAGTTTCGAAAAAATACCAATACATTTTAATGGAAGCGGCGGCGCCTTTTAGCAATTCTCAGCTTTATTTATTCTTTGCGCATATGCAAACATTCAAATTATATTGAATAAGTTTTTTCATCATTTTATGGTTTTTTGAGGCGTCAATGAGGATTTTTCGAGTTTATTTAGAAAAGAAAAAATCATCACTTTAAATCGCATAAATTCCAAAAATTTTCTCCGTCGGACATTTCCATGGCACCGTCGGAGTTGAAAAAATATTAATGATGCTTTTCGAGCGCAAATTAATTCCTCTAAATTTCTCATCTCATTTTTTCCGTTTTTAGCTTTTAAAATGAATGTTTTCTTTGTCCGTCAGAACGATGCCTTTTTTCTCAAAAATGAATTGGACGGATTTGAGCAGCTTCACCAATTGGCGAATAATACCGAAGAGGAGGAGGGCGAGACGAAGCCGAACACGCAGCAACACAACCAAACGCAGCAGCGACGCCAACGCGTCGGGGGAAGTTCCGTCAAAACGGCCGAAGTGTGGCGCTTTTTCACGCAACGGCCGCCGCCGGAACAGGCGGCCACGTGTCAAATTTGCCAAAAGACGATCAAAGCCACGAACAGCAGGTGGCACGATGAGGGGGGTTGGGGTAAATGGGAAAGGACACGGGGAGAGATGGGAGGGGAGGAGAGACTGCAGGGAGAGAGAGACAATGAGAGTGAGGGAGAGAGAGAGAGACGGGCAAAGGGAGGATGAGATTCTATTGAGGGGGGGGGGTGATTAAAATGCTAAAAAAACAACGACAACCTAAATTAAGAAAATGCCTAATTAAGCACAACGGGAATGATTCGGCACCTGCGCAGCTGTCACCAAACCGAATTTCAACAGCTTCAACAGGCGCGCTATTTGAAAAATCTGAAAAACGGTTAGCATTCTTTTTGGCTTTACCTTTCACGCCGTTTCTTTTCGCAGATGCCGTCGAACGTCAGAAAGTGCTTCTTCAACTTCAAATTGGCATTGACCCCCACTCGGAGGCGTCCATTGATGTGCGACGGACTTTCTGAAATTGTACAAAATTTAGCATTTTTCCCATTTTAGGCCATCCAAGCGGCTTTGGAGAGTTCGTTCACCGCACTTCAAAGTCCGCCGCCGGCGACGAATGGCGGCGCCGTTTCATCAAAACATTCCGTCGAGGCACTGATCAGCGGGGAGACGCGGTGAGAAGCGACCAATCAAATGCTTCTGCTAATCGTCCCTTTCTTTGACAGTTCGACTTCACCCAATTCGACGGCACAACAACGCCAACTTTTGGAGCAGGTCAAAAACATGGAAATGCCCTTTCCTTTTTTTACTACCAAAATGCCATTGTCATTTTAAGATTTACATTTTGTTCAGATTGAGAATTTCAAAACGAGTCGGCCCACTTCAATGGAGCGGTCGAAAAAGGAGGGCGGAGTCACTGACCCGACAATGGTCGTGGTGGGCAAGCGGGGGGCAGACGATGTGCCAATGGCGGACAGTGGCGACGCAGCGGAAGTGCCAACGTCGCCGATGAGTGCACCGCTGCTTAGCATGGCGACCAAACGAAGGAAAGCGATGGTGGTGAGTTACAGAGGAACACTGAAAATAAATGGAACATGGGGGGATACATACGGTGGCAGAGGATACTGTAGGCAAATGCCAACGATACGATTGGATCTCGATTAAGGGTACAGTAAGCCAATGCCACCGACACAAAGGAGTCCCCAATCATTTTGTATAAATAAACGTATTATCATTCAAAGGGCGCAATTGGCGACGAGTTTTGCCCTCATGGCGCGGTGCCATTGCCCACAACGGTGGGTGGCGACTGTCAGCAGACGACGCCGAAGACGGGGGGCAAAAAGAGCGGTCTCAACGGGCGAAGAACGACGGCTTCCGCTGCTTCGCCCGCAATGCCTCCGCCGTCGTTCTCCGGCGCAGAAACATTGGCGGGGGGACGAGCAAAAGTGATGGAACAGCAGCAAAGCGAACGGATCAGTGATCAAGTGGGAAAGGGAGGGGCGACTGATCGGCCAATGATTTCCCGGACAGATCGCCGCAATGATGTTGGTGGACCAGACTGAGTTTCTGCTGGACCGGGTCGGCTTCCGTCAATTTGTCCAGTCGCTTGTGCCCGGCTATTCGATGCCATCGGGCGGCCAATTCCGTGCCGAAATCATTCCCCGGGTTGCGAAGCAGTTGCAGCAGTTGGCACTGTTCCGTGAGGAGTTGCAGCGAAACAAGTAGCACTTTTCGGGGCGGGGATGGCTGTGGATTTGTCCAGTTTTACAGTGTTTTCCATTCAGTCCGTTCGGTCTTCCGCCCCTTGGAATGCTGTTGAACAACAACGCTAACTTCAAGCCGTCCCTGCATTTCCATCACCACCATTCCCAGCAGCATTTGTTCCCCGGGAGGTCGCCCACCGCGTTGTCCACCTCCTCCTCGTCCTCCTCCGGCACTCCCTCTGGCCATGCCATGGCCACCAACCAAGCCATGGCCAGTCTGATCTCGCCTTCGTCCAGCACCGAAGAGAGCGGTTTCCACGATGAGGAGCAGCAAAACATCAGCGCATTTGGAAGCGGAAACAATGGAAACGGAGGGAGCGGCGGAATGGGACTGGACGAGTTGGTGCAGCAAGCGGCATTCCATTCGCAAAACATTTCTCGGGTAAGAGGGAGGAGGGCGTGGAGAGGACACGGCAAAGGGTGGGGAGAAGCATTGTAATTGATCAGAGGGGAAAAAGGACGAAAGGGGGCGAAAGAGTCAAGTCAAAGAAGTAGCAATAGTTCACTTTCTATGGCACTATGTGTTTCAGAGCTTCACCTTTTCCATCGATTTGAACTGCGATGGAAGTGCCGAAAGTGTCGTCGGAATTGCGGCGGAAAAGGCGACGGGGAAGGAGGAGGACTCGGACACCACCTCGTCAATGTGATCGTCGTCTGGTCGTTCTCTGATCGGCGTGTCTGTCGCCTTGTCCAACTCCTCTCCCTTTGGCCAATGCTTTACCTTCTCTTTCGTCTTGCCCAATGGCACCGTCGTCGATACTCATTGAATGCCGTTTTAATTGCCCTATCATTCACTTTTTATTATGTCTTTTAATGCATCACATCAACAATTGTATTAATTAATTAATGCCTTTGTGGATTCGGAATTGTTATTCCGTTGCTTTTATCCGCTTTAAAAGTAATCTCATTTTTATTTTGATGGTGACTTTGTACGTTTTTCCATTAATTTCACCTCTTTTTTCTATCTTTTACCTTTTGTTTATTTTCTAAATGACATTCAAACTCATCAACAAAACTCATTAAAAAATGCTCGTCCAATTTCGGATCGGTGCTTTTGGGTGCAAGGCCCGTGATCTAACCCTCCCCCCCCCCTTCTCCCAAAATTATATACAATCGCCGATTTTGCCTCAAAATTTTTTAGGTGTAAAATGATCATTGATCAAATAAATGGTTTTTTGGCATTTTTAGTCCAAAAGCATTCATTTCGTTTTTTCAATTTGTCTTTGTCTTAAGGGTTTGACTGACATTTGACCATAATTCCGATTTTTGTTTCCATGTTCTTTCTCCAATTCGTTCAACACCTCAACAATGTTTGGCTTTCTTTCGCCATTAGCCGATTTCCATTAGACCTTTTGTTTGTTTTGGTTTAATTGTCGCTTCCGTTTTTTCAAATAAAATGGTTTTTCGTTTAGTGTTTTGTGTAGTTTTCCTCCTCCCTCCCATTTTTGATTCAAATTTCAATCACTTCAGTGTAATTATTTGATAAAAGCAAAGCAATTCTTACTGTCGGTTGGCTTTTCTAAAGCATTCAATGGAAGTTACTCTTTTTACACACGAAGGACAAACAAACAAATGCATACAATATGTCCCCATTATATGGACAAATAGACACAAAAAGTGATCACATAACATTACAATATTACTTTTTGGTCACAATTTCTCGTCCCATTTATTTCTCTCATCCGCGCTTCTCAGTGCCCTCGCGATAATCCGGCAATCCAAATTGCTTCGGGCAAAAATTGTCAAGCGAATCGAGCAAGGTGGCAAAATTTGGACGCGAACGGAGTTCTTTCTCGGGCCAATCATTCGGCAGAAACTCACGCTGAGGCACCATCACCACCTGAACCAAGGAAACAAATTTGATGATGTGCCGTATTGTAACAGTTTTAAACCCGAACCGTGCATCCCGCACCCAACGCGCTTTCCACTCCGTTAATTGAGTCCTCAAACACCAGCACATTCTTCGGCGAAGTCGGCTTGGCAGCAAAACGTCCAATGGTCACTTCGTATGCGTCCGGATTCGGTTTGCCAATGCGTACCTCTGAAACAGTTACAATAAAACAAATTGGGTTTGAGCGTTCATTCGCCTGGATCACTCCCGCACAGCACACGAAGCGGAATCTTCTTAAGCCATTCGTCAAACTTAACCATTTTTATATCAAACTCCTCGTTGTCCGAACTCGTACAGATGGCCATTGGAATGTTGTGGGCGTACAAATGGTCGATCAATTTGGTGGCGCCAGGCAATTCCTAATAATTGCATTTACACTTCATTAAATGAAATAAAAAAACGAAGCGAAGCGTAGCAAAGCAAAAATTTAAAAAAGCAGAAAAAAGCGAAAGCAAGGCACACCAATTGCACCTCCGTAAGAGCGCGCATGATTTGAAGGACGTGTTTGTCGTACTCCGCAATGTATTGGTCCATCGTAACGCGATCCGCTATCCCCGCATCCTTCAGCAAAACCGTGACCGCCTCCGTCTTTTTGCGTCCCATAATTTTGAGGTTCCTGTCGTTGTTTTGCTTTATTATAACGTATTAAACAAACAAAACTCCCACATTTCTCGAGTGAATTTTGCTCCAAATTTCTCCAACGTCCGCTCGTTGGCCGTTGTATAATGACGTTCAGTGTCGATCAGAACACCGTCAAGGTCGAAGATCACGTGCGTAATAGAAACCATTTATTTGGGGAAGAACTTAAGGAAAAACAATCAAAGAAAATAACCAAATAAGGGAAAGGGAAATGTCAAGTGAATGATGGTATAGTCAAATAACACGCATATTTATAGTTTATAACATGGAAATGGACACACACTTTGGTCAGTTGGCGCGCTGTCAAAGTGTACCCAAGGCTGAAAACAATCACAATGGGCGTTACTCAAAAAACCATCAAAAAAATTTTTTGAAAATTTTGAGTTAGGCGCGTTGGAAAGAGCACAAAATTCTCTACCGTTTACCTTTTAGATGGTAGCTCTATGACCTATACCCAGAGAGAAACAGTTCGTAAAATATTCGACAATTCAAAAAATGATTAATTTCTACCGTATTCAATGGAAAATGATAGAAAATGTAAAAGAAATGTTTGGGAGGAGCACTATGGGTACGCCCCACTGTGGGACCAGGTCGTTTTGGCGCCGACGTTTTGGCGCCAGGGTCGTTTTGGCGCCAAGCCAAAAATGAAAAAAAAGGCAGGAAGAAATTGTAAAAATTATAAAAAATGAAATTTTTCGTTAAATATAATAATTAACAAAATGAAGAAATGGAAACAATTTATTTGGTAGAACATTGGAGGTGCCAATGAGAATGTGCCGTCTCCGAAACATTCTTTCATTCGATCAGCCCACCGGCCGAAGCTGGCCTTCATGCGTTATTTTAGGCTTTTGTTTTTTCGTATCAATTTGACGATTCATTACCTAAATACAAAATTAAGAGAGCCAAAGCGAAAAAGAGTAAATGAAGAATTAAATCCGGCTCTTTGATAGACTTCGTCAGAAAAATTATAACGATTTCATCATTTTTACCTCCTCCCTACATGGCGCCAAATCGTCGGCGCCAAAACGTTTTGGTTGTTTTAATCTATTTTAGAAACAAAAAGAGAATTTTGAAATTTTTTATTTTCGATTTTTTGTTCGAATTTCGGCTCCGGGTTCCGAATTGGTCGAAATGGATGCCTGGTTCGTGAGCAGCGACCCTGAAAAACCATTGGAAGCATGTTTTCATGACTTTTGAAAACAAAAACAACAAGAAAAAAAGTTATAATAAAAAAACTGAGGCTGGCGCCAAAACGTAGGCGCCAAAACGACCCAGTCCCCGATACGGACCCCCCACTGTGCAGAGAAAAGCCTAGTACTATCTCGTCGTTTCTCTTTTTCTTTGTAATTTCTCTCTCTTTGGCGTATGAATGTATTGGCGTTTTGTTTATTACGCCAAATTTTTTGCCGTTTTTTTCATTTTTTTACCGTCCATGAGCCCTATTCATCTGCTTTCAAACCCTTATTTGTTAGATTCTTTTTTTTCATTATCAGATTAGTTGAAGATTTTACATATAAAAAAGATGTATTTATCGAGTAGTAAATGTTTTTTTTTGCAATATTAAAAGACTGACGGCAATTTGAAAATTTTAGAATATGCAACAAAAGTGCACTTTTTCGTTGATTACTCAAGACAAAACGGAAGTTGTTGTCCCTTCTGACTTTGTGGATCAGTCCGATATGTTGTCGGATTACGCAAAAATGCAACGTCAGAACAACGGAGACGCGGAGGAATTGCAAGGTTGGCAGGCAATTCATAATAAGCATTGAATTTTTGAGAAAATTTGAAAGGTTTTCGGTCTGAAAGAGTTGCCGCGGATTTCGGGAAAGAAATGTTGGGATTCGAGTGGCAAAAATGGTTGAAAATGCTTTTTGATTTCAGCGAAATTTGAAATGACCAACGAAATGCCATTGATCAGCAAATTCCACTTGGAAATGATCTTCGAATTCCTCGGCACTTATCGAGAGGAGAAACAAAAGGAAAACGAAGGGGCGGCGGACGAAAAGCAAACGACGAAAAGCGGCGAAAGAGCGGCCGAAGCGACGGCGGAAGAAAGTGCCGAGGTAAAAGTGAAGGAAAGCGCGGGAAACTCCCGGCAAATCGGCAATCTTTCGGAATTGCGGTCCCAAAAAAAATTTTTTTTTTAAATCGTGATGCACTTTTTCTAGGCTTAAAAAATACAATCATGATTGTTATTCGTATTTTACGATAGTTCAAAAGCTGAACACCGATCCGAACATTTGGTCAAATTTGACGGCAGGTCAAATGAAAAGGTGTCGCAATATTTGATGACTAAATCAAAACAATAGTCTTTTTTTGACCTTAGAAAACCGATTTAAAAAAATTTCAAAAATCAAGTACTCGGTAAAAAATCGTAGATAATAATAAAAGTTTTCAAAATCGGAGTTCATATTCGTGATTAGCGTATTTTTTAAGCCTAGAAAAGGTGCTTTACGAATTAAAAAAATATATTTTTTTTTCGGGACTGCAATTCCGAAAGATTACCGGCAAATCGTTCAGTTGTCGACCATGCCGAAGTGGGCGTTCGATTTGTTCGACAAACTGCCGAAAAATGACCTTTTCCTGGCAATGAATGCCGCCAATTACTTCGGCATCGCCCCTTTCGTTTCGCTTAGTGCCGCGTTCGTTTGCTTCCAAATTTTGCAGAAAAAGGGGAAGAGGGAAGTCGCGGAATATTTGAACATGGACGAGAACGACAATAACAACAACGGCAAATGATTGAACATTCGCAATGTTTCAGTGCTCTCTCTCTATTCACGATTTTTTCAATAAAACAAAATAATTCGCATTGACAATTTTTTTGAAATTTTGCAGTTCATGTGTAGAGAAACAAATCATTGACCAAACGAAAAGACAAAGACAGAATCCAAAAAATTTCGGTACTTATGCACTTTACAGACCATAAAAAATAATTATTTTTTAAATCATTAAAAATTTTCTAGTGCGTTTTCGGGATTGTGATCATGAATCTGAAATAGTTATTTTCACACAAAAAATGATTTTTTAAAAATTTGAATTTTCGAGTTTTTGTTCGAATACGGCTCCGGGGTTCGAATTTGGTCGAAATGGATGTCAGATTCATGATCAGCAACCCCGAAACCCTCCTAGGAATCTAAAATGATTTTAAAAACAATTTTATTTTTTATGGTCTGTAAAGTGCATTAGTATCAATTTCCTCTGCATTTCCGAAGGCTCATTATGCCTCTAAATGATAGAAATAATCCAAATTTCAAAGAAGCATCCAAAACTTTTATGGTCCATGGTTAGAATGTTTGAAAACCCTTGACTAAGGAGAAAAAAGTTGCCCTTGGACAAGGGATTTTCCTCAAATGTTTTGTACCCACGCCAAATTGATCAAACATAGTTTATTCGGACCGGCACAGCCGGCGGAGTTTGTCTTCCACGGGTTGTGGATTGAATTACGAGGCGGACCATGCGTAGGAATGCATTGAGCAAGGCGAAAGACGGATGAACCATCAAAAAAGGGGAAAATGGGCAAAAACAAAAGATTTGAGTGACGTGATGGGACTGGACGAGTCGATGGCCGTTGTGTCCGTCGTCGAAACCGTGCGGCAAAAACTGAATAAAATTCGGAAACCAAAAGTCGACCTTCAGACGATCATTTCAAAATATCAGTGACGAATTTTGTGCCCCAATAAGACACACAATTTGACAATAAGTGCTAATTGTCAGTTTTTCCATTCGTTTCTTAGGTTCTTGTCACTGTCAAATACATATCCAATCCGGTAATCGTTTTCGCCGCCAGAATTAAAAAAACTCGAAAAATTTTTGAAATTATGTTAAAAAAAACCACTAAATTGTAGTACGATTGCTGAATTTGTTTGGAGGGCTCCCTATCATTTCGTCACTGATCGTTTCGTCACTGCGAAAATTTTTTAAAAATTGTTTGGCACATTGCCAAAACTGAAAATTTTTTTAAATTTAACAAATAAAATCTGTTTTACATATGTATATAAAAGAAATGCATGCAGCACAAAAATTGCACTTTTGGCAAAGTTTAATAAAAATCTTTAAAATTCTGACTTCAAAAAGCAGTGCCGCGAAGACGATGTGCGGAGAAGTGCTTGCTCGAGAGTCTCAGGAAATTTTCTGTTTCAAGCAGAACTAGTGCGGGCAAGGACGGGCGAAGCTCAGCTTAGCACTCGAAACCGAAATGCGGTGCGGGTGCCTCGAAAAACTTTCAAAAAAGATTATCGTAAATATCAGCCAGCCCTGACCTGACTCCCCCCCCCCGGCCAATTGTACGTCGTACGGGAATACTGCTGGTTGACCCCTTACACACTTGTGGTCATAATCAGGGCTAAAAATTTTAAAAACTAGCACTTTACCGACAATAAACAGCAATTGGGGTCAAAGAGCAGCTTATACCCCTTGAAAATAGCAAAATGCTGATAAATCAGCAGAGTTGAGAGCCCTTTAGCCCTTTGACCATAATGAATAGGGATCGGATTTTTAGTGATAAAAAATCCCAAAATAATTAACTAAATAGTGTGAAAAAAAATTCCAAAATAGTGGCAAAAATAGTGGCGAAAAAGTTCCAAATTTAGGGGTGTAATTTTTTAAATAGCTGTTTTTTAATTTGAAAATAATTTAAAATTAAGGAAAAATATTTTATTCACTGATTGCAGTTACAAAATATTTTCTTAGAAAATATTGAACAAGAAAAAAAAATTTGGGGGAAGAATTTTTGTGAAATTTTTCCAATTCTTAGGGATGTATTTTTGAAAATTTTTAGGTCGATTCTTAGGGGTGTATTTTTGAAAAATTTTTAGGTCGATTCTTGGGGTGTATTTTTCGTTTTTATTGCATTTTTTGGGAAATTTTCCAAAAAATGCCAAAATAGTGGCAAAAATAATGACGAAACGCCAAAATAGTGGCAAAAAATTATTTTAGTGGCTAACTTCCGAAATAGTTTTTTTTAGTGGCGAAGCTCCAAAATAGTGATTCCTAGTGATGAATAGTGGCACTAAAAATGAAAAATTTTCGAAAAAGAATGTGTTTTTCGTGCATTTCTCGTCGAGTTAAAGCCGCAGAAAAAATAGTTAAAAAACTAAGAATGCGATCCCTAATAATGAATTACGTCGCAAAAAAATAAATTTCAGAAATAAGCACATTTGGAAGCTAAAATTAAAGATGAGAAGCTAAACTATCTCTTTTATTTCAGAGAAGAGATTTCCTTTCAATCCCAAAATCAAGGCAATTAAAACTTTTATCAAATTTATTTTTTATTTTTGGCTAACAACTGTTATTAAAGAATTTTTTTGTTGTTTTTAAGGCAATGTGCCAAACAATTTTTAAAAAATTTTCGCAGTGACGAAACGATCAGTGACGAAATGATCGGCCACTGTTTGGAGTCTTAGTATGGTTGATCTTTTTGAAGCTAGTGAGATGTCGGCCATACTTGTGCATTAGAGATTGATAGAATTTTTGCTTATAAATTTTTTTTATGCCCGGAGCTCAACCCCTCCTTTATATTCGGTAACATTGACGAAATTTTTATTTAAACCAATCGGCTTCGCCTTTTTCAATCGTTCCTTCTTTTGTATCCATCGCCAGAATTTTATCCTAATACATATACATTTAAATTGCCCAAAATAAAGAGAAACTTATTTTTAATTAATTTTTTCGCTTCGCATCATAGTTTCAGCCTAAGTTATAACAAATTCTTGAAAAAAAAAATTAACTCCAAAATTTCGGTCATTTCGTCGTTATTCTTGGCATAAGTGGGGCTACATTGAATCACAAAATGATGAATTTCCAACTTTTCTCATCCCGTTAAATATTTATTCCCAACAATTTTTCCTGATCACTGTCAAATCACTTTTTGTTCGGAATTTATAATGATTAGATGTGCATGGTGTGACAAATTCCTTTGCTTCACTCATTTCTACCAAAATTATCACATGTGCCAAAATTAATGTCGAATAAAAATGAAAAAAATATTATGTTCAAATTTATTAATATTAAAAAGCTTAAAAACTAATTTGGATATGAAAAAAAAACAAAATAATTATTTACAGGGTTGGGGAATTGAACTTTAGAAGAAGAAAAAAGTATGGAAGGCACAACCACCAGGCCACCGACGCTCACATTGGCTTTACATTCTTTGAAAATGATATTGAAAAGGCAAAAAGGAAAAGCTTCATATCTCGGCCAGAAGCTTCATTTAGCAAAAATAAAAAAAAATTTATAATACAAAGGGGGGGTAATCTACCTACCCTGAAAGTTTCATTCGGAAGTCCCATGGTCACTTGGGTACCTCTCCTTTGTCAGGGGTTTTCGCAGGTGCTGATCTCGAATATGACATCCATTTCGACCTATTTCGAATCCCGAACCCGAATTCGAAAACAAAATTCACTTTGTTAGAATCGGAACAGAATTCAGGTCCGGGCTTCGGAATTGGTCGAAATGGGTAACAGATTCGTGATCAGCGACTCCGAAACCCCCTAGAAATGTTTATATTTATAATTTAAAAAAACTATTTTTTATGGTCTGTATTTTTCAAAATTTTTACAAAAAAATTATTGGAATTCGGGTTCGGGATTCGAAATAGATATCATATTCGTGATCAGCGCCCTGAACCCCCGAGTGCACCACTTAAAAGCTGAAATTCCTTTTTTTCACCTTTTTTTTGTGGGACCAGTAAAGCGTACGATTACCTCCAATCCTGCCAATTAACATTTTTTACAAGCTTCTCAATGAATAAATGATTCGATTTCCTTAAGGGTATTAATTATTTAGTTGTTGATTTGTTTCCACAAAAATATTTCACCAAAAGGGTATTTTTTAAATGCGGCCTTCCGCCAATTCCATACCAAAATCGATTAGAATACCTGCAACTGCCAACACTTGAGAATAGGCGAAAGCTGTTTGATCTGTTCATGGCGCATAAAATTGTTTATGGCCGAACAGATCTGAAACTATTTTCAATTTTTAATCCCTCAACGCGCTTTAACATCCCCTTTTACAGATTTAACACAAAATATAAACTAGGCAAAAAATTCATTCCCTTTGCTGGGAGGGTAACAAAATTGTGGAATAAACTTGATAAAGAACTAATAAAAACAAATTCCTTGAATCAATTTAAAACAAAACATAAAAATTCATTAGGGTAATAACCGGAAAAGCAAAAACAGAATTAATTTTTAAGTGATTTGGCATTTGTACTGTCGATCTCAATTGACTTTGACCTCATTTTATTAATATATTTTGATTTTATTTTTGGTCATCCATATATCAAGAGTCGGCGAAAGTGCCGTGTGGACCAATGGCCGTCGACTATGCATTTTGGTCGGCTGTAAGTTTACATCTGTTAGTCAGTCACTCGACTCAAGCGCCCCAGAGAAAAAGGAATGCCAAATTTAAATTAACGCCAAATTACAAAGAAACATTTTCTCTGTCTTCAATTTCTTCATTTCCTTTCTTTTCAATTCCAAAATCAATCCTCCATGGTGTCGATTCCTTTACGCTTTCTCTCAAAAACTTGCGAAAAATGTGCGGCCATTTGAACAGATTGTGAATGATATTGTGTTGCTTCGTGCTTTGTTATACCTATTTTTTCGTTTATTATTGCCTTATCATATTCATACCCTTCTGATCTTTCACGTACACCCCTATTTTCCCAGCGTCGCTGGTACACTGTGTTAATTTAAAATAAAGACACCCTGTTTTTTGGGAGTTTGACCACTTCCCATGGACCGATCGAGCTGAATTTTTAACTGTACGTAGCAATTCTGAAAATATTAAGATTCTAAAAAGGAGAAGGCGAAATGACGATGGAAAAAAATTTTATGAATTTTTTCCCGAAAAAGGGGTGTTAATTTAAAATAGAGACACTTGATAAAAACGAATCAAATCTCAATAACTACCAAAAAGAAACTGATAAAATAAGCTAAATAAGAAAGAACAAATCTTTTTTCACATTTCTATTTCTTTTGCAGAGAGAAATCTGTCTTTTAGGCGGAGTTGTGTTGAATTTTCCAAGTTTTCCGGAGAAATTAAGGGCCAAAATGCTTAAATCTAGAGTAATCATTCAAAGGCCATTTTGTAGAGAATTTTGTGCTCTTTCTGTTCGTCATAATCATCTTCTACGGAAAATTTTTCCCAACCCCCTAGAATTTTTTTTTTCGAATTCACTCAGATTTTTACATTTTTCGCCCACAAAAAATTTGTGTTTAATGAATTTTTTCTTACATAAAGTGAATAGAAAATGCTTAAGGGAGGTCTATAAGTTATTTTAGTGTTAAGTGCTTCCAGTTTAATTCAGTGGGTCACATGTTTGAGGTGATTTAAGCATTTTGGCCCTTAATTTCTCCGGAAAACTTGGAAAATTCAACACAACTCCGCCTAAAAGACAGATTTCTCTCTGCAAAAGAAATAGAAATGTGAAAAAAGATTTGTTCTTTCTTATTTAGCTTATTTTATCAGTTTCTTTTTGGTAGTTATTGAGATTTGATTCGTTTTTATCAAGTGTCTCTATTTTAAATTAACACCCCTTTTTCGGGAAAAAATTCATAAAATTTTTTTCCATCGTCATTTCGCCTTCTCCTTTTTAGAATCTTAATATTTTCAGAATTGCTACGTACAGTTAAAAATTCAGCTCGATCGGTTCATGGGAAGTGGTCAAACTCCCAAAAAACAGGGTGTCTTTATTTTAAATTAACACAGTGTATGAGCACAAAAAAGGTCGTTCGGGCGAAAGTTTTTCAAAAATACACCCCTAAGAATTGACTTTTCGGATCGGTACCCCCCCCCCCAAAGCCCAAATCCTGGATACGTCCCTGCCATATATTTATCACTTACTCTACGACATATTATCTGAACAGTCGTCAGAGTAAGTGGTTTTGCCCTTCTGATAACTTTTTTTTATTCATGAATAAATAAATACGTAATGTGTTTTATGAATATATAGTCCATGAAAGTTCTGCAAAAAGCGAGAAGAATGTAAAACAAAAGGCATAAACCCGTGATCAAAAAAGAGAACAAAGTTCAAAAGCATTGATTAGAATTGAAAAGCAAAAAAGGCGAAAGAAGGGAGAGTGGGATTCATTCGCAAAATAACGTTAATCCGCGACACCGTATTTCCAGACGCGAAGAATGTGCTCAAACACTCGTTGCGCGACGTGTTTAGCACCGAATTGCACAATTTTGCCTTTGACATTGGCATCTTTCGAAGAGAAAAACGAAAATCCCCTTTTCTCCTTCTTCAGCCTGAGCTTAATGCCTAAAAATGGAATCATTTGGACATTCTTATGTTTAATTGCCAACCAAATTTCCCATTTGAGCCCACTCGAGTCGGCCTTTTGAGTTCGGCGTATTTCGGGTTCCAAGTTGCATTCCAATTACCCGTTAGTTTGTGTTGCCGAGCCTCAATTACGTGCCTAAGAATGAATGGGTTATTATGGTACACTTTGTAGGGATGGGTTGATGATCATTTATTCACTTGTCCGTCACAATGATGACCAAACGTTTTGTGATGCCCCCATAAGTCAGGTAGTGATCAGTTTTCGCAAATTGACCACGGTCCGTCTCCTGAAAAATGTAATTAAGTAGGAAATTAATAGATTAAATTTGAACCCGAAATATTTTGTATCCGACGGCCTCCTCAAAAACGTACGGACGGATGATTTTGTCGTGGGAAATGACACGTGGCGGGCGAATTGGCTTTACGTCCTCAACATTGATGATGGCACTTAAAACAATTTGTATGTTTTAGTATGTTGAATCAACAATGGTCCCCTCGCTCACTTTCTGACATTGTCCGCCGTCGTTGTGACCAAATCGACCACCCCCGACACGGGACGAGCAATTGCACCGACCATTCCCTTGCCTAAACATAAAGTTGACCAGAACGCTTTGCACAAAACCTGTCCCTATGACTTTGAATGGGCTTTCTTACCGATGCCTTTGATCCCACCGAGTAGGCCGCCCTGCTTAACGCCCTCGACAGGTTTGGAGACGACACCTGAGAAACAACCAAATTAAATTAAGTTAGTGTGACATAAATTAGCAATTCAAAGAATCCGACTGTGTTAATTATAAGTGCCTGACCGGTGACTCCTTCCACAACGCTTGTGCCCAAACCGCGCACCCCGCGGAACATTCCTTCGCCGATGCTGGTCGGCTGCTGCAGGGCTTGCATTCGCCGTCGTTGGTAGTCCTCGTCCAAAGTCAGTGCCGCCACCCCTTTTCCCATTGTGCCGGTGATGCGCGAAGCCAAGCCGAGAACGCCGCCGACGGTGTGACTAAAAAGTGGGAGGGGGACATGAGTAAGAGCAATAAGCAATAGCCAAAAGAATTCCACCTGAAAGCACTTTTCAGTCCAATATAAACGCCCTCCCCAAATTCGGCCGGCCCAGTGACCATGCCGAGAACGGGTTGGTAGAACAAGTCGACAGCGCCGGTGCGCAAGTCGCGGACAAGACCAAACGGATTGCCAAGGATGTCGAGGCCTGGGGGAAGAAAGGGTTGCCAAGAGAGAGCAGAAAACCCAGCTGCTGACTGATTACCCAACACGAGGGCGTAAAGCTGTTTAATGAATTGGCGGGTGTAATGGGCTTGGATTTCGGACTGCAATTGGGCACGACTGTAGAAGGTGGCCTCGCGTTGGAAGAAGGCAAGCCGAAAATTGCAAAACAATGAAAAGGCAATTCAACAGAAAACAGTCAATACTTGAAAATGACGTCCTGGATTTCGGTGAGTGTAACGCCAACACTTTTCAGAATCAAATTCATAAATTCCCATTGGATGCCGGCCCCATCTGTGCCCTCCTCCTCAACATGGCCCTGGGAAAAGCTCAAATGGATCTGAAAATGTGAAAAGGAATCATCAGAACAATAATGAACTGGTCGAAGAAGACCAACCATCAAAGGGGAAATGTGCATTCGCTGGTAATACGCCTTGGCCTGTGTCACCCGCGTTTGAATTGCCCTTTTATTCAGCGCTTTCTCGGTCAATTCCATGTCCATTTGGAATGATTCGCGCTAAACAACGGCAAATGATAATATTAATTCAGTCATTTGTGCTCACAGTGTATCCCGTCTGAATGGTCTCTTTCGGTATTATGTCCAACAATTCGTTGAGCAATGTTCGGTCAATGCGAATCGCAAATTCTTGCACCAACGCCTCCAGCAGTTTGATTTGGACAATGTTCGTATGTTCCGATTGACTCATCACAAATGCACACTCCAGGAATGGCTTTGGCTCTGAAAAAAGAACAAATGCAACATTTGTGCCCCCAATTTCCATAGAGTTAAATATTATTTAAATGGGAAATTAAAAAGAAAATGACTGACTCTGTTCACAATTTAAAAATTGGACACGGAAAGAAATGGACATTTTAGTTCTAAATAAAAAAGCAACCATTTTTGACCACTGATTTCGGCTGTGGTACCATGGCGAGCAATGAGGGGAAGGTGGAGGCTGGCAATTGGTTGTCCATTTGGAAATTGTGCAATTTCACGTGAAGCGTCTGCTGATGAGTGGTCTGACGATATTGACACCAGAAACCGGTGGCCATTTTGAGCGACTCTTCGTCACTTTTCTTCTGTTTTCCTGCAGAAATGGCCTAAATTTTGGTATTGAATTAAATATGTACTGAATCAATGACCATGTAAAGGACTTCAATGCTTTTCAAGTTGTTGACCAGGGAGATGCCCAGCCCGTGCAAGTGCAGCTCCAATTCGATGTCCGGCTGTTCCATCTGTGAAATTTTAATGATTGAAAAACCGATGGAATGTGAAAACAAGATAAATGGTTCTGCCCCTCTGTCCACTCACTTCGTACGCTTGTTGAGCATTGAAAGAAACTTTGTTGTCAGCAGTGAACTAAGAAAAAATTAAAATTAAAAAAAGATTTTCACATAGGCATTAAATTAAAATGATTACGAGCAAAACGCGCTGGCGCCCGTCCAAAAAGGACACACAATAATGGTAACCATCATTGTTGGCTGGCAGATAAGAAATGTCGCGGTTGCGCAACAATTCATCCGAATTTTCAGCATCGCCCGACTCCCATTCCAATTTACAATCTGAAAAAGGGCTAAAGGATTATTTGAAAAATAAAAAGCCATTTAAAGGACAGAAACAGCACCATTCAGCGAGTCGGTCCACGCAAATGGTGCCATTTGGTTGGGCTTGACAATTTGCCACTGTCCGTGGCCCGTCTGTCGGTAGCGAATTGGGTATTTGGTGTCGTTCATCAGAATCGCCGGCACCATTCCGGGCACAAAATTCTCCATGTGAATTACGGACGATTCGTCGGACAGAGAGACGATAACGTAAAGGCCGATCAACTAAAAGTATGGAAAAAATTAAAATTCGGAACGACGAAAGCATTACGTTGTTCCGAATTTGACAAAAGCCTTCGTATGCCTCTGTGAATGGGAATTGCACCGATTCCTCCTCCGTGTTGGCATAACGTGCCACCAACGTTTTGCGTTTCTCTTTCTGCACTGGCCAAAACCCGATGACCTGCAAATGGTCGAAGTTTGTATTCATTTATTTGTTGTTTTCCAAAGGGCACTGACTGATTCCGCCGGCACCACAATCCAATCCGTCGTGTGCGGCTCGCGCACTTCGATGTCAACTTTGCTGTCATTTTGGAGCAAAAAGAAGGGCGAAATGGTCACCACTTTAGTGAGGCCGGACTGACCCAATTGGACATCGACAGTCATCTGAACGGAGAAAGGCATTTATAGTAAAACAAATAAATGTTTTTAATTTCAATGCCTCAAATGCGCGCTTCTTTTTGGCGATGCCTTTGCAAATGACACGCCCACTGCTGCCGGCCATGTACAAAGGGAATTCGGCAGACCAATCGGACTCGTCCACAATTTTCACCTTCGCCTTTTTCTTCGACTCAAATTCACTTTCGTTCAACCGCAGAATCATCGGATTGGTGCCGGGAGGGTGCGAAATTTGGACGGATTTGCTCTGAAAATGGTAAAAAAGTTGAGGGTAATGTTGTCGGTGTTTAAATATAATTAAGGACACGCAAACACACACAAAGACAAAGACCAACACAAGCCCAAGCAAAAGAAATTAGGCAAAAACTCAATCATCAGGCATGTATTTAGGAGAAGGGGAAAAAAAGCAACGGAAAACAAAGCCAAAAAGACACGAAAAAGACATTGCGTCCGTTCGTATCATTCATCGCCCGCCAAATAATGTCCTAAATACGTCCCTGACCTGAGCTTTACGAGTACGCAAGCAATCAGGACAACAACAACATTTCACTTTGGGACGCTTTGGTTTTGGAACTACCGACGGAAGACCCTAAGAGAAGGGGGAACAAATGAATGACGGCGAAAAAAGACCGAACCATTAGAAATGATTACCGAAATTTTAATTTAAAGGAATTTAAAACTAAATGAATTGCAATTTTTGTTTGCCATGTCTCACATAATAAGCGAGTTGTTTGCCAGTCTCGTTGACCATCCAATAGGGCGCGTAAAGCATCAAATTTGTACGTAATAATTCGGTGCTCCAATTCAAACCAAGGCACTTAAAAAACATTTATTTCAATTTATACTTAAATTATAAAGGTGGTGTATGTCCAACCAATTCCAAATTGGCGTTCGTTTTGCCTTTCATTCGGATGGTTTCCAATGGATTTTTAACGCTTGGCACTATGTAATGCAACTCGTATACTACAGCCCCGATATAAACCTGTAGGGAAACAAATGGTTCAAATTATCGGAAAAATCTCGCCGAGACATAATCTCGACGCAGAATTTTTTCTAAAAATTTTGAAACTGAGATTTAAAGCAAACAAATCTGAAAAATCGCACAATCAGCTATATTTTTGAAATTTTATGGTAAATTACTGTTTCAAAAATTTTAATTTCTGCGTCGATATTTTGGGGTTCCTCCATTAGCAGCTGAATTAAATTTCATTTACCGTGAAAATGAGTGGAAATCCAGCGACCAAATTCATAATATCCAGCCCATCACCGCCTGTCAATTCGCATTGGACGGGCACTGAAATTTGTACTGGCATTGGCAATGTGTTGATGAAGTGAATGGGAGGGAACAAATGGACGGTGTACGCGGCAACAATCTCCACAAATCGGCAATTGCCACGACGGATTGGCTCATCGACAACAACTAACCAAAAGATGCAATGCCATTAAATTTTAAAAAAAGGTAACGGGACATAATTTTGCAGGCCGAAATTTCGCCGAAAAATTAAAAATTAAACTTATTGTTAGAAATTTTTTAAGAAAATTTCAAGAAAAAATAAATTAGAAAAATTCTTCAGCGATTTTTTTTTGAAATTTATGATAAATTAGTAAGTTTTTCGAAAATTTTTCCAAAAAATCGCTAAACAATTTCAAAAATTTTTCCTTGGAATTTCCATATAAAAAATTTTCTAAGTGTTTTTCTTGAAATTTTCCAAATTAAGAAAAAAAATTTCCTCGGCGAAATTATGTACCGGTGAAATTTTGGGGTGCACTCTTAAAAAGGGAGTAAACTGACCGATCTCTATGTAAATCCCTTGTCCCGTCTTTTTCGAATTGTCACATCGCACTGCTTGCCGTTTTTTGGTGCCAAAATCGTGCCATGAAATGCTGATAGGGAATTTTTTGTAAACGAAATAAATATCTGACAAATACTTCATCTTCATACCGTACCTTTCATTGTTCCAGTCATAACGCCCATCGGCGGGTCGGATTTTCAGTAGACCGTTCGGCGTGTAAAGGCACGGGACGGGGATGTTCAACGGTTCAGCGGCCTTTGGCAGTGCGGTGCCGCAGGGCAAGCTTTTCGAGTCGTGCAGTGCTTGGACTTCGATTGGCATTTCCAAATGATTCAGCACCTTTACAAAGGAGAATTGAAGTGAATGTGATTTGTATTTTGATGGTATACCAACCGTAACCAATGACTTCAACGTGACGACATGACGAGCATCTTCCTTCACGGTTTCCACGACAAAGGACCATTTTTTACCTGTAATGAAATAAAAATTAATTCTTTGTGCGGGATAAATAATTCCAATTTTGTACAAATTCGTACCCGAATCCGCCCTTCGTGGCAAATGGACGCATTGTTTCGCCGTCCGTGCGATGTTCACCGTTCGTTCCGTGTCCGGGTCGGAAAATGCCAATTGAAGCTGAATTTTGCGTTGGTCCTCTTTCATTTGCCATTTAATCTCGCGACTCGATTCCGCCGACGAAGCGACGCAATCCATCGGTACGTATTGGCCGGCGCAACACTAAAATGGACAACCATCGAAGGAGGAGGAGGCAATGACAAAATCGCTACTTTAGGCAGGCCACCATTTACCTTCACCGATTTGGTGCTGCTGCTCACACTGACGCAAAGCCCAGTGTCATTGCGCAATAAATGGGAGGAAGTGCCGGGCAATTCACGCCGAGGGGTACTGATATGTTTGGAAGCGTTTTCGAAGGCCTAAAAGAAAAAAGGAATAGAAAGTACAAATAACATACTTCAGAGAGTTGGATAAGCTGTTGGAGGAATGATTTGGTGATGGTAATGTCCAATGTTTCGGTGGCCTCAACGATTATGGCCAATTTTGGGGGTGGCAATGCGATTTTGGAATTTCCGCTCGTCTCTTTGTCCTTTTTGGAGGCCGATGGACTGTTGCTTGTTGGTTGGCCTGCTCCGTCCGCCTCATCTTGGGGACCGATCTGAAGCAAACCATTAGAAAATGGCAGCACGGCACACAAAATAAAAGAAAGCACTTTCAATGCCAATTTCCAGTTTTGCCAGCCTTTGTCCTTGTGCAAAACGGGCTCAATGACCGGCTCCCAAACGTTGAATGTCTCATTGAAATAGGAGACAATCAAATGAGTCTCACATTTCTAAAAATTCATTGCGATTTATGAGAAATGCTTTTGAGTGGGTCGTACCGCAGTCAGTGTGCTGGACCAATTCCGAGCAGTGCCAGTGACAGAACTTTCAATCAAAATCATCGGCCGTGTAACATCACGAACCCCGGCTTCCACAGTGATCAAACAATGACGAATTGAAAACTCGGCCTAAAAAGCAGTAGAAAAACGAATGCCTTCAATTAGCGATCAGACAAACCATTTCCGAAAATTTCCGCTTCAATTCCGCCGCTTTGCGCAAATTGTTCGACAATTTCGTCATGTTTACCGCGTCCGCTCCACTGGCGCTCTTCGTCGGCCTGAACCACCAATAGACGGACCGGTCAATCCGTTTCTGATCCCAATAGTTGGGGTATTCGCGCAATGCCGTACGGTCGTTTTCCTCGTTTGGTTGGTTCTGCTTGATTTATGCAAAATTGAATATGTATGAATTGTACGGACCGACCTTTCCCTGCTGTTGTTCCGCGAGTTTGGCATTGAATTCGGTCAGAAAACTGACAGCCGCGGGGGAGGCACGGACCGCCACCGAATCCATGTGGGCACGGACTTCCATTTCGAACATCAGTTTGCACATGCGGAAACCTAACTTTTGAATTCGGGCACTGAAAAGGAAATCATGAGACATGAGACAAAGGCATTGGCACCTCAAAAAAGGATTATGGCGATGTTTGACGACAACGCCAACCTAAAAAAATGCCACAAATTTGCAATAAGCATGAAGTAATGAATGGACTTCGTTCAGTTTCAGGCTGAGGTCGAGCTGAACTTGCTGCTCACGAGAAGAGATTTCCCTCGTAACAGCCTTTTTCTTTTCAGTTGCCTTTTTCGACGCTTCGTCAGCACGGACATTTTGCAGCATTTCCTCCGAAAGTTCTTCGGTCTAAAATTGCATTCCAAATATATATTTTTTTAATTGAAAAACGGAAAAGTAAAAAAAGCAAAAAGAAACCGATAAAATCATTTGCATTTTTGCCATGTCGCGCAACGACGTTCCATCGGCAACGGGTGCAGTCAAATCCACTTGCTCCTCCTCAAATTCGGGTTTTGGAATGGTGTTAAAGAATTCGAGCAGTTCAACGAGGCGATCGTCCGAAATTGTCAGCACAAGGTCAGGCAGTTCACCAATGAGACGGAACCTGATTATGAGAAAAGGAAATAAAATGCATAATAACATATGGAATTTCTTCAGAAATTTAAAATAAATTTCGTTGTATTGGAAAAATAATTGTCAAAAATAAGTAAAAAATAATCACATCGGAATTTGGACGTCATCGATGGTGGCTCTGAGCATGTCGATGCACATCCCCGTGGGTTTCAGCAAATGGTCATCCGACGATTTGTCCCCCCGGGCCTTCATGCAATTGGCAAAAGAGTCGGAAAAGATCAGTCGGAGATTGGAGAGGCGCAGTTGGAAATTGTCGTATGCCTTGGCCACCAATGAACGCAATCGCTGATCGGTTATCTGCAAATATTATTATTTTCTTAAATTTAATGATGCCCTTAGCAATTCCCTCACATGTTCGTATGCCTTTGTGGACGGCTCGTCCAAAGTGTTCAGTTTCAATTGACCAAGTTCGGCGATTAATGTCGTTTTTGTTGGGTCAAAAGCACCGCCGGAACAAACGACAAAAATGGCAGGGTCAATTTTGACCTTCAACTTCAGCTTCTTGCGCACGTCAACCATGTGCTGAAGGGCTGTCGCAGAACGGGCCTAAAAATAACATAGTTAATGAGTTATGATTAGGTAAATTTGCTAATTGTAAGCCAATTGCCTTGACGTCCTCGTAACGCGCAATGGCCAGCGTAGTCAGTTGGTGAAGACGGACAGATTTTGGCGGTCTAAAGACGTCGAGTGCTTTGTTCACCGCCGGGGCATGGTATTTGAACATCACCTAAAAATTAGCTAGGTTATATTTTTTAAATTAAAAAAAACGAATGTTCCAACCGGAGCAATGCTTAGGGAAACGCGTTGATCAAAGTCACCCTCTAGCGGATTTGTTTTAAATTTCAAGATCAGCCATGACCGGTCAGTCCTCGTCATGTGCAGCATGGACTCGGTGCCAGCATGCATTTCAAGTGACTTGACGGCGGAAGTGAAGCTAAATAGGCGAATAACCAGAAAACTTAGAAGGACTAACAATAAGAAGTATTTAAAAGGTAATTAATTAGCTTTGGAACCTAAAAAAGACATAAAAGTGGCAAATGTTGTTTTACCGCATTGCACTCGCAGCCGATCTCTGCTCCAATTTAGCGGACAGTTGAGAAAAACGCAGTTCCATCACATTGTCCAACTTCAGCTTTAGCGTTTTCAGGTGCACTTTGAAGACGTTGTCCACAAAATGTTTTGGGTAGTCCATCGGTGGCACATTTTCCTGCCCAATTTTTGTTATTGTAAACATTTGAATTTCCTTTTTCATTCTCACTTGGTAGTCAATGGATTTATAAAGGCGACTTTTTTCCATTGGGGTCGATTCCTTCTCGAATTTTTCGAAAATTTGTGCGTCTTCCACCGCTTCTTTTCCCGTTGGCGAACCGCCGAACCACCAATTTTTGGCCCAACCAACCCATCCCTCCTGCGGTTGGTCCTCGACACGGACGAGGTCAGTCTGTTTGTCGATTTCGAACTCGGCTTGTTGTCGCGCGATGTTCAAGTTGAACACGTCCAGCGCATCCTCAGCCTCCTGTGAACAGAGTAAGTGCTTTTCAGAGTAAAAAGGCAATAATAATATGCGATTAAATTTAAATTTTAATTGAACAATTTGAAGAGAAATCAGCTGCACTCTCTCTACCTCAATTGTGTCCATCACCGCTTTTCTGGGCGTTTTGTGAGTTCTGAAGTGAATCCACGCCTCTCGGTAGTCCCTCACCATTTGCCGATGCTTTTTCATTCTGTCCCACGACCAATTGTTTCGGCGCCGCAAGACTTGCTCATTGAGAATGCAATTGTATGCAAAATGCCACCGGAAATTGGCAAAATAATAAATTTAGTTAAAAATTTAAATACACATGACAGAAATGCTTACCATTCTGTGTAGTGCTGACGATAGTGTGTCAGATTGGGCCGATATTTGAGGAATTTCTCGGCCAAAGTGAAGCGCTCTTGGGCCTCCAGAAACAGAAGCATGTCCTGGTACTGGTACTTGCCGATGGACAGTCCCAATTTGTCCAATTGCATTGACAAATCAATTTTGGGAGTGGTCCAATTTGAGCCGTCACTCTCCGGCTTCTGGTTCAGCTTAAGCTGTGCAGCAATGGTCAACGGTTCCAACACTGTGGAAAAAAGGGCAACAATTTCTTGTTTTTGGAATTGCCAATTCAGTACCCACCGTATTTGTACCCGGCGGGCTTCCTCCCGTGGACTGCGATTGTCCGTTGCAAAGCGCTGATTATCTTCTCTTTGCTTTTGAGGTCGGAGATGAATTTGGAGTTGGCGTTTGAATAAATGCTTAAACTGCTCATGGACACCAATCTAAAACAAAATTAATGAACAAACAACACATAATGATGATAGTAAAACGATGCACTCACTTGTAAAAGATTTTGACAGTTTCTTTTTGCACTATCAGTTTGAAATTCTCATCCGTAGTCTAAAAAGTTGCTGTAGTAAATTATTTATCCATCGTTTCGCAACACCTGAAAATTCAACGAGTCCAAAGTAATTCCTGTGGCAAATGGGCGCTCGCGGTTCGAGAATTTGTCCTCGTAACGAATATGGACCCGTTTAATATGCACTTGGAGATTTTTGATAATTTGTGCTATTAATTTCTCGGTAAAAGTGTCATCCGATGACATAGTTGGCTCTAAATTCTAAATTGGTTAACAATTGACACATTTGTCCGACTTTGGCGACTTCGTCTGTTCTGTTCCAATTGTAATAACTGTTTCTGCTTGGCTTCCCGCTCAGTTTTACGCGCTTTTTCTGCGCTGTAAACAATGCCCTGGTTCGGCATAATGATAAGATGAATTCCACTTAAATTTTAAAAATTTAATGGTTCATTGGTTTTTACGTATTACAGCGCACCTAATCTCCACGATTGTCGGCTCGACGTACAAATTTTTCCATGGTATTTTAAGCACCAAACTTTGAATATATCCAAAACTCAGCTTCACCGGCAAGTCCAAGCCATCAAGCGCTGTGTCCTTGATCTTCAAGTGATTAAGCTTTACATCGCCTCCCCAAATGCCAATGTTCAGCTGGGACGCATTTAAATTGTCCACATAAGCGCCCAAAAATCGATTAAGAAGATCCGTGACAACTGATTCAAATACCATTTCAAATTTTTCTAAAAAGTTTTCATCATAAAAAGGCGTATGTGTGAAACAAAATGATAAATGAAAGAAATGTTTTTTTTATTAACATTAGCATATAGTCTCTAATTTGTAGGCAAAGAGAGTGTAAATTGTTTAACATTTTAAAGCGGGACCCCATGGATTTTCAAAAATCTGTTGTTTGAAAAATAATTTTCGGGGTTATTGATCAGGAGTCTAACATGACATTTTATCAATCCCGAACCTGAACTCGAAAAAAAGTGAAAAAAGGTGGGGGAAACCAAAGTGAGAGGCAGTGCCTTAGAATCTTGGAAACGGGAAAGTTCAGATTACTGACAATTTTGATCTTGCACATGGATTTTATATCATTCGACTCCTCTTGTAGCGAGAAGCACAATAGTGAAATTTTAGGGCGCGGTAACGCTTTTAACAAGACCCGGAGCGACCGATTGGCAAAAAAGTTATGTCTTAGAAACGGGCCATTGATTGAACGCTTAAACTTCAGCAGAGTCCAAATGTTTAAGCAGCGGGGTGAGAAATTATGTAAACGGGGAATAAGGAAATTTGCAAAATAAAATTTTTGTCATAGTAAAACACAATGTAAAAAGATTACGGAAATTCCTCAGAGTCAACATGGATGAAATGGATATCAGAATCGGATTCTCCAACCCTGGAAACCCCAAAAAATAATTTATCTCGAAAATTTTTATTTTATTTTTATAAAAAGAGGTCCTACCATCGACAGTATTACTTTGAAAGATCTGACATACGTGGGGAAGTTATGCCGTTGATTACGAAGATTCGACCAGATTTTGCTTTGGACATCGTTATGGCTTTAGGAGCGGGGGAGGGGAGGGGGTCAGGTCCGGTTCGGACCCATTTTGCCGGAATAGAAGACTCGGGTCTAATAATCGAAAAAATACGGTATGTTTCTGATTCCCCCTATTTTTCGAAATCCTTCCTCTGATCTCCCTTTTATTTAGGATTTACGATTTTTTTTTTTGGGGGGGGGTTGGCTTCTTGAATCCCGCTGCTGCTGCTGCTGCTGTTTCTGCTTCTGATTGTGAGTGTCCATGTGCTATGTAATTTTGGCAAACCAATTTATTTTCAGCTTTTTTTGCCACCAATAAATAATATTTATTTACACGCATTTATCATTTTGTGTTTGTGCAAACAAACGTTTGGGCGTGTTACCCGTTGGCTTTGGCCCACCCAAATCCATCCGACGTATTTTTCCATTCATTTTTATATTTAAATCGCATCGTTTTGCGACGGCCTTTCCTTCCATTACGTTTTAACGACAGCCCTTCTTCCATTCCAATTTAATAAAGCATTGAAATGCTTTCTTTCTTTTCTTTCGTCTGTCTCACTTTTCTTTTGGTGAGTATTCAAACATTTTTCGCTCCTCTGAATGCCAACAAAGGTATTTTAAATTTTTTTTTTTTTTTGCGATGGTCCGTTGGCATTCCGTCTTTTCCTGGAAGGGCTCACTTGCTGGCGGGGAGTGACGGCGCAGCGGGGACGCGAAATTGAGGAGGAAAGAGAGACGATCGAATGTCAGGTGGAGCAAAGGCACTGCGGACGGAGCAAATGCATTTTTGGCGGACTTCGACCCACCGAACAGCGAACGTACAAAGGCTGCGTGAATTCGTGCGACGAATTGCGCGCCAATTGCGAGCAGAGTAACGGCACGTATTTGGAGTGCAATCTCTGCTCATTGGACAAATGCAATTTTGAAGTGAATTAATTGGAAAGTGCCGAAGGGCGGGGGAAGGGAAGGAAACGAACGGCACGGCATCAACAAATTCAGGATTACCCAGCTGCACTTCAAAGTGTCGCGAAAAGTGAGCCGACTGCGCATGTGGCCAATGCGGAAAAGGCAGGAGTTGGGACGGCGCCGGGGGGCGGAAGCGGCGGAAGTGCCGTTGTTGGCCAAGTGGCAATGCCGCAGTTTCTGCAGGGATTGTGACCATCTTGGCACTTTTGATCACTTTTGTCAGCCTTTGAACGTGAGCTAATGGCACTGAATTTGAGTGGACAACAAGAGCAGAAGAATATTTTGCTGAATATTTTCCTTTTCCATAACAATTTTTTGATGGGAATTTAAATGTGCTAATAAACGTCACAAAACAGCTTCTCCTTCTGAGGAATGCGTAATTTCATTGGAGTTTGTCTATTTACATTTTCTACTGATGTTTTTGGTTTTTCATTTTGTTAATTCGCCTTCACCCAAAAATCTGATCCCGAAAGTCAGATCCCCAAATGTGGCGAAGCGTAATAAACGCAATCTATTAAGCATTTTGCTAATTTTATTTTCATCATTAATTTTATTAAATTTATTTGTTTTATAATGCGTTCAAATTGATGGCCAATAAAAAGGATGCAATTGAATTGGAATTGGATGGGTGGCGGGGGAGGGGAAGGGGAGGGGTGTCGTAAAATGTCACTTCCCTCTTCCTCCTCCCGCTTACCCTCCCCCCTTTGCCTCATCAGTGAGGCGAATGGAAACTCCCACCCAATTACCGTAACCGTTTAGCATTTGTGGTACATACAGTACATATATCAATATGAAAAGGAATGAATGGGCGGAAGACAATGACACAAAATGAGTAATGGATGAACATAATGAATGAAATTCATCAGCGGAAAAACATTTAGAAAAATTATTTAAACACTAATTGGTGGGGGGGGGGGGTGAAATTGCGATATTGTGTGGTGAAAATGTGAAAGGTGAGTGGGCAATTAGAGTAGGATGGCATAGGGAGGGAGGGAATGATTGGACAATAATAAATGATCAAAGGGGATGGGGGGGGGGGGAGGGATCGTCGGAGCAAAAGGGGGGCCAATCGCTAATGAAATGAACACCAGCAGAAAAACCGACGAATTGTACAAAAACCCGAAATGATTAACAAATGGCCAAGTGTTCGCTATTGGCCCATCAGCTCAGCTTAACAACAACAACAAATAAGCATAAATGTTGAAAGACCATTCAGTTGTCCTCTGTCTGCTCAATTTCTTCTCATTTCTCTTCCATTTTCCATCATTTTTGACTCTTCTCTTTCCTTTTTCACTTTCTCTTCCATTTGTGTCTCTAATTCCACTTCCTTTGGGGCTCTTCCTCCTCCTTTTTTCACTTCCTCTTCCACTTTTTCCTCCCTTTCCTTTCTCTCTTCTTCTCCCTCTTCCTTTTTCTTCCTCTCCATTCGTCCTTATCTCTCTCCTTCGCCCTTTTTCTCATCTGCTTGTTCCTCCTCCTGCTCCGTCTCCCTCTCTTCCTCCGCTCATTTTCAAGTCGCTAAACGTGCTGCTCACTTCGTCCAGCTCAATGTCCTCCAGCATTCCAGCAGACAAATGTCCGCCGGAGGGCGGCCCCACTCTTTGCGCTTCATTTTCATTGGGATGACCATGATGAACAACCTTAAAAGGATACATAAAAGGTCATGGTGGTGCCGTTTCTGTCCACCTGATGCATGGCACCGCCATTCCCATGCCCAATTTCCATTTCCCCGTGGTGTACTGCTTGCATTTGTTGCTGCAGCTGAGGGTGAAAGTGCGGAGGTTGCTGATGCTGCTGTGGGTGATGCTGGACAAGCACGTGCTGGTGTTGTCCGTGCTGCTCCTCCCTAAAGTGTTGCTGCTGCGTTTGTTGCACTGCCATTGGAGCCTCATACAAATGCTGCTGCTGTCTTTGTTGTTGCTGCTGTTGTTGCTGGTTTTGTTGTACTGCTTCGGCTCGCTGACAGCAGCCACTGGCCATTCCTTTTCTGCTGTTGTCATAAGTGCACATTGCGTAGTGTTGCGCATTTGCCTGGTCAACCGCAGCAGCGGAGGACGGCAGCGGCGGCGGAGGGTACGGCGGATGAGTCACCGGTGGGGGCGGAGGACGGCACGCGGCAAAACACTCTTTGCAAGGGCACTGCTGCTGATAGGCTTAATGAAACGAAAGTTAAGCAGCAGCACTTCACCCTCCCCTCACCATAATGCCGTTGGTGGTGCTGCACTGCCGTCACTTCGTTCACTGCGCATCCGTCCCCTTCCGCGTACGCTATGTGCTCCCCTCCGTGCAAATGCGCGTGCAACTGATGGTGGTGATGATAGCCACCCATTGGCACGCGACCATATGCTGTGCCATCGCCGCCATATCCGCCCGACTCGCTGGACGGCATCGGGTCTTCCGGACTGTTCATGAAATCGAATTCCCGAAACTGTTGCGTTTGGAAGTCGAAAATGGCTGGCGGAGTCGTCCCGTTGTTCATCGGATTGGCGTTCAGACTGTTATTGTGCGACGGACCGAAGAATTGGGGCTGATGGTGCGTAACGACATGCACAACGGACGCAGGCGACGCGTGGGTGGGCGAGGGAAATTCGAGTTTATGCGAAAGCATCGGATGGGAAGCGGGGGGACGGTGCTGCGGTGGTTGGACCATCGGCGGATGTTGGGCGACATTGGCCTGCAAAATGAAATTCTGCATTCAAATGAGGGGGGGGGGGTTGAGCCCAAATCTTGAGAATTGTCCGGGAAGGGGGCGGGGGAAAGGTGCGGGGAAAGTGCCGGGGAAAGAGTACGGGGAAAGGCGGCGGACGACGAATGACATCCCATAGAATTAATTCACAGTAATAAATTAACCATTTTCATGCTAACAAATAAACACCTGCTGTTGCTGCTGGTGGTGTTGCGTAAACCCAAGCATTTGCTGCTGCGGTCGGCTGTGACTTTGGTATTCCACCGTCCCCCGGTCCATTTTCAGCTGCTGAAGTCGCGTCGTCGAGTTGGACAGTGACGAGTGTTGTTCAGCAACCGCACCGTTTGCAATGTCTTAAATCCCTTAATTACCCTAATTTGGCCCATTTCGCTCACTTTGCCCAGCGGGTGACGTCACACTCTCCTGCTTCGGCTGTCTTCCGTGTTGCTGTTGTGGTTGCTCTGTCTGCCCTGTGCCCGTCTGTTGTCCGCCGGTGTCCATCTCAGGCCATTGTGCCGTCGTCCGCTGCTGTTGCTGGTGTCTGTCTTGGCCGTGACTTCCCGCGTGGAATGTCCGAGGCATTTGTCCTCCGGGGGGCGGAGTGGTGCTCATCACGTCCACCTCGTGGTCCTCGTCGCTGCTGCTCGCCGACACTTGCGCTTGTGGAATACTGAGGGGGGGGGGGACAAGTGAATTTTGATGGTTCATCCTCTGCTGCTCACAAATAGGGCGTGCCGTTCTCGCGAATGCCGATCAGATTGATGCCGTACGTCTTGGAGCCCTTCTCCTCCTTGCTCTGCTTGGCAAAGTGCCACACTTCCTCCCCGTGCTCGTTGAACACGTGCTTCCGCAGCGACGACGGGTCCGTATACTGTTTGGTGCAGCCCATCACCGGACAATGGTAATCCTTCGTCTTTTTGTGCGTTCTGTTCTGGTGCTTGGCTTTGTCCGATGCATTTGTGAATGACTGTTCAATTTTAATTGCTTTAATTGGCCTTTTTTCCTCCGTTTAAATTCAAATTTTACTTTTTTACAAACTGCGCATTGATACGGCCTTTCCCCGTTGTGCGTCCGCTCGTGCGTTTTTTTGTTCTCCAACCGACTGTAACTCTTCTTACAGCGAGTGCCATCCGGAAAAACGTACTGTAAGTGAAAAGTCGTTAATTACCTTTAGTTAATTAATTAATGCTTTTGCCTAATTACCCCCCCCCCCTTCGTCCTTCGCTTCCAATTGACTCGCCTCGCACTGATACGGCTTTTCCCCGCTGTGTTTTCTCACGTGTTGTGCCAACATATATTGCGCATTGAACGGTTCGCGCCGTTTGCAAATGCTCCACCGGCAAAAAAAGCTTGGCGACTAAAAAGAAAAACAAATTTAAAAATGAAATTAATTATTATTATTATTATTAATTATGCTTTTTAATGCGTTTTCTTTTTGTTCACCTGTTCGGCTCGGACATGCTCATTCACATGGTCCACAAAAGGCTTTTCTTTGGTGAACATTTCGCCACATTTTTGCCACAGGCATTGAAAAGAGTCAGCGATTGGCACTTCGCCATCCTAAGAAGAAAAGGGCATTGTTTTAAAAATAATGGGTTCAATTTCCTTCGGTGTACTGTAATTAGTACAGTTTTCTTTTGCTCTCCCTTTCACTCTCTCTCTCTTCCCCATTGACTCCTTCCCCTACAATATTTAATTCACCTTTTTCCATTCCCTTTCCCATTGCCCATAAAATACAGTACCTGATGCCCCATTCTTTCATCCACTGACCTCTTTCCTACTGTACCTACAATATTTAACCCCCCCCCCCTCGCTTTCCCTTACATTCCCTTCCCAATTGACCTGTTCCATCGGCGATGCGTTTGTTTCCGTCGGCGATTCGCTCGACTGCGAGGAGGACGGAGACATGTTTTGGGCTGAACAGCTGTCGTAAGTTGCGGGCATAAGGTCGTTAACAGATCCGAATGATTGTTGCGAAGCTGTGTTGGAGCGTGCCGATGCCACGGCCATCTCCGGCGATTCGTTATTGGGCGACGTCGAATTGGCATCGGCTCTTCCGACGGAGGATTCCACGCTAATGGGGGCGGGGGCACTTGGTAATTGGGCCTTTTCTTGGCCCCTTCTCGCGGGTGATTCACCTCAGTCGGCGCGTCTTTCGCGGCACGGCCCTTTTCGCGCCGCTTGTCACCTCGCGCATTTGCTTCGCTTCCGCCGCCCCTTCCCCGCCCCGTTTCTTTCTGTCCTCTCTTTCGACCGTATTTTGCTGCATTTTTGGCACATTTCCCCGAAGTGAAATTCCATTCGCTGCCGCTTTTTCAGTTGAGGCTAATTTATGGGGAAGGGATATTCTGATGAGAAGCAGCGGAAGTGCACTTACAATTGGCCAAAGGTGTGAAGGCACTGCACTGACTCGGACAGGTCGAACGCCGTTTCGACGAATTTGGCACTTTCTCTGAACAAAAAAACATTTTGCGACTCGTCCCTTTGCCAATGTCCGACAAACCGAACGCCGATGACTCATTATTTGCGCTGCCAATGCCACTGCTGCTGACTTTGCTCTCCGTTTGTCGGCTGATGGCAGCCGATGGTGGCGAAGGATGGCACAATTGCTGGTTCGACTGCGGCGGCGACTGTTTGATGCCATTGGCACTGTTCGGCTGCAGTTGAGGGGCGAGCTGAGAAGTAGCGAGCCAACTGAAAAGACATAATTTCGGCACTGCTTCGAACTTTTTTTTCTTCCCTCGTCCCTTTCCCTTTTCTCCCTTTCTCTTCTTTCTCTATTCCTTCTCATCTCTCTGTTTCTTTTCCCACTTTTCATCCTTATCTCGCCGTTCTTCTCGTTCTTCCTTTTCCTTTTCTAATTCTTTCTTTCTCTCTTCTTCCCTCTTTCTCACCTCCTCTTTCGCTCTCTCTCTCTTTTATTTTCCTCTTTTTCTCTATTCATCATATTTATTCCATTGTTTCTTCCCTTTTTGAATTATTCCCCCCCCCCAATTTCTCTTGGCTTTTCCTTTCCCCTTTTAAGATGCTTTGGTTGTTTGGTCCTTCGTCTCCTTCGACCAAAAGTCTCGACTCTCGACATTCATTTCCCTTTCCTTCGCTTTATGTCCCATTAGTTTTTTTGAATGGTGCCCCACTAAAACGGCGAATCCATCCGAAAATTTGTGTGGGGCGACTGGCAATAAAACAGCGACTGAATGTTTTGGGCTGTTCGGCTGTCAGTTGGTCAACAAAAAAAAGGCAAATTCCTCCACAAATACAAATTAATCACTCCCCCAAAGGACCATCGAAACAAATCTCAGGAGACATCTTATCCATCATCATCAGCAGCAGCGTAATCATCTCGTCATTAATGGGGGAAGGGATTTGTGACCAAAGAGTCCGTTTGTCTGCAGACGGAGACATCGGCTGCCAGAGAAAAAACCCCGGGGGGAGGAAATGGGGAGGGAGGGGGAGTGAATTGAAGAAGAATACGGGAGTAGGGAGGGGAGGAGGGATGAATTGAGGAAGAATGGGGGAAGAAGGGGAGGGAGAGGAATGTCTGTCTCTGACTATGGCCATAATTTAATGCCACGGATAAATGGTGATTTGACAAATAATTAAATTGCCATACTTTTGGGGCATTGCTGTGGGCAAAGAGTGCTGCTGAAGTGCGCTTTGAAGGCGCTGGTACAGCTCATACGGCTCGTACAACGGTATGCCAAACGAGGCCAGAAGTTGACCGGTCTGCTAAGTTTGGATGAGAATGTAGATTGACTATTATCATCCAATTTCAGTCCCACCTTCTCAAAATGCCCTTTTTTTGCTTTGGGTGTCCAATCCGGCCATATCCCATCCAAAATGCCCTTTTTTTTGCTTTGGGTGTCCAATCCGTGCCATATCCCATCCAAAATGCCCTTTTTTTTGCGTTGGTGTCCAATCCGGCCATATCCCATCCAAAATGCCCTTTTTTTTGCTTTGGTGTCCAATCCGGCCATATCCCATCCAAAATGCCCTTTTTTTTGCTTTGGGTGTCCAATCCGTGCCATATCCCATCCAAAATGCCCTTTTTTTTGCTTTGAGTGTCCAATCCGGCCATATCCCATCCAAAATGCCCTTTTTTTTGCTTTGGGTGTCCAATCCGTGCCATATCCCATCCAAAATGCCCTTTTTTTTGCTTTGAGTGTCCAATCCGGCCATATCCCATCCAAAATGCCCTTTTTTTTGCTTCGAGTGTCCAATCCGGCCATATCCAATCCACTAACAGTGTTCTGTCCTGTGATATTGTTGCCGAGTGGTGTTGTCGTCATTGTTGGTAGTGCACAACTACGCAAGATGTTCTGCTGATTGGCATTGGCTACGTTTGGGCTGTTATTTGCGTTGTTTGCCATTGGCACTGTCACTCCGCATTTGTCTGTCGACGGCTTTTGCAGCATCGGTGGCGTGACCGACTGATTGTATGGGGGCGGGTGGGGCGGCGGAACGCCGGGCGAAGTGCCAACGAAAGGAGAAGCAACTGAAGTGATAGGAGATAAAAACTAGGGCCCTGACGGGGTCGGGATCCCGCCGGCATTTTCCCGAGATCCCGGTCCCGGTTTTTTTTGAAAACAGAGCGGATCGGGATCCCAACAAAATTGGGATTTGATTCCCGGGGTCGGAATTTAATTCCCGGCAAAACTGGGATGTAAATCCCGGTAAACCTATCCCGACCTAATGCCAAGCCCGAATCCCACCCTGACTTTTTCGAAAATCCCGGCCCTAATGAATGCATTTAATGCATTCTCATCCTCTCTCTCTCTCACCCCTCTTTCTCTCTCTCTCTCCCCCCTCTTTCTCTCTCTCTCTCTCTAATCCCCCTCTCTATCTCTGTCTCTTTTTCTCTCGTCCTTTTTTTATTCACCATTTGCCCAAATGTTCAGCCAATTTGATCAGCTGAAAATCCGGAGCCCAAAGACCACCCATTGCAATTGCAATTAGCAAATCCGCCGGCAGACATCAGAAAAAAGCGCCAGACAGAGCGTAAACGCAACAAAAACGGGGCAAAGCGACGGGGGGAGGGAAGTGACAGCCGAAATCGCTCGAACGTTGCCCCTTAATCTGACCCAATCCGTGCGCCAATCTCTGACGCTTTGTCCGTCCGTCCGCCGACCGACGGATTGGAATTTAGCAAATCCTAAGGGGAGGGGAGAAGCAACGGGCGACGAACAGCACAAAAAGGAACACAGACGGAGGAGGAGGAACGAATGGATAATCAGCAGCGAATCGGCAGCACCGGCGCAGCGACGGAGGGAACGGCGGGCGACGCGACACCCGTCGCCCCCCCCCCCAATTGCCAGCAGACAAATCACAAATCCGCCACCCCAATTTTTTCGTCCTGAGATCATTAATCTGCGCAATGGATCCGTTCGTCCTTCAAGGAGAGAGTGTCCGATAGGAAAGACAATAAAAGTGTGCAATTGGGGGGGGGGGAGGGGAGAGGTTGCGGGAACGATCGGAAGGATTTTTTTGGGTGGCCTTGACGAAACGACGGCGATGGTCCGTCCATTGCCCGGGGGGCCGGTCGCCGGCCGCGGAGTGTTGCCACCCGCCCTAACCCCGTGCATTTCTGCGCTGGTGTTCTTAAAAATAATCGCCAGCCCCATTTGTTGCGAGTGAAATGTGGCGATCTGTCACTCATTCGCACAACGCAACAATAAAATTGGGCAGGAGAGAGAGAAAGAGAGGGCGGCAAGAGAAATAAAGAGGGGAAAAGAGAAAGAGAGAGGTAGAGAGAAAAGGGAGAGAAAGGGAGAAAGCTAGAGAAGGAAGGGGAAATGCAGCAGTGTAGCGCCAAATCTCCCATCCATTCTCGACTAAGTTACGGTAATCCCCTGATAATCCGCTGATAAGAGTGCGGTGGTTGTGCCGATGCCATCCCAATTTTCCCACCTCCGTTCAGTCCGTTTCCCGCCGCGAAGGAATTTAGCAGGGCGAAAATGTACTGTTGGGGATGCTGCTGCGGCTGCTGTTGCTGCTGCACTATTGCGGAAAGCATCAGCAGTTGCTGCGCATGCAACGCGGCCGCGTGCTGTTGGGAACCGTCCAAAGTGCCGGTGATGTCCACCATCTGGGCACCTCCCTGGAGGGGTCGAACATTTAGAAAATCAAAAGGCAAAGCAAATGACCCAATTAGCGGTCAATTGTCACACCGCTTTACCCCCCCCCCCCCTCCGCCCCGCCAACCAACCTGCTGCGAGATGAAGCTGTTGTCATGCAGAATAATGGTCGACTTCTTGCCCGGGTCCACACTGCCGGAGGAGGACGAGGAGGAAGACGAGTACGAATAGTCGGAGGGAGCGGCGGTCAGCGCAGACTGTGCCGATTGGGTGGACACAATCGAAGGCGCGGTGGGCCGTTTCCGGCTGGACACGGCGGCGGACGACGGATTGGACGCCATGGGGGAGGGAGGCACAGTGCCAAAATTGGAGAGAAATGAGGGGGAAAAGCGAAAAACGGACGGTGGCAACAGACAGAAGTGACGACAGATTGAAAGGGCAAAAAGCTGAAAACATAGAAAAACAAACAACAAATGTGTGGGTGGGCCGATTGGGATGGGCGAAGATGAAAATGATGAACCAAATGAGGCAAAGGCAAAGACAAATAGCATGGCATGGCATGGAAAAGCGTGGCAATGCCAATGCAGTCCCTTGCCCTCCCCCCGGTGCCGATGGGTATCCATTTCCCGCGCCTCCCCGCCCATTTCCACGTGTTTTCTCTGTTTGGGCGGCACAATGTGTGGGAATGAATGCTTTGGTGGCAAATTATTGGTGACAATGAACGGACGGACACGCAAAGAGACAGCAAACGAACGGACGGACGGACAAACGGACGAATTGACACAATGACAAAGCGACGCTTTTGGGGTGATACCTTTAATAGGGGAGAGAGAGGAGGTGATAATTCTGTTCACACAACACACACCAAAAAAAGAAAAGGGAAATGATTTGACGTCCCAATTCAGCGCCAATTTTATGGTTGAGACCATTCGTTTTGTGTGAACGGCGGCGGCGGTGGCGGAGAGTATGGCGACATTTTGTGGCAGCATTTGATGGATGAGTTCGACGACGCCCGGGGGGAGGAACCACCGCCGAGTTGGGTGGGGGAAAGGTCAATGAATTGGCCGGAAAGAGAAGGAGGAAAAGAGAAGGGGGGGAGAAGGATTTAGTGAGTGAAACATAACATATGTATTAGCATTTATAAATAATAAAATAATGAGGAGGAGGGACAAACATTCGAAGGTTTTCGTTTTCCTGTCAATTAATTGACCAAATGTTGTCCCATTTGTCTGCTTTTGATTCAACTTTTATTTCACCAGCGAAAAAAGAAAAATTAAATGCAATAATCAGGCGAAAATTGAGCTTTATGGCTATGAGCGAGGTGAACTGAGCAGAAGCGCGGACTCGTAATTTGGGGGAGGGTCGACCGGCGGAACGGCGGCAGACACAGCGAACGGAGCCAACCGAAGGCCTTTTGGGGACAGCAAATAATTAGGCAAAGTGACAGGGACAATTAGTTTTGTTTGCTTTTTGATCACTTTGGTTTTCGCAATATCTCCGCTGTTCTGAGCTTTGTGATAGGATTGACAACGATGGATGGGGAAGGATGGACGACTGACTTCCCCCTGTGGAGGACTTTTTGCAAAGTGTTCTCTCTCTCTCTCCCCAATTAACCCCCCCCCCACACTAAATGATCGGAGTCGCTGGGCGAGGGTGGGGGTGGGCGGTAATAATGTCTGGGATTTGGTGATACGGTAAAGCGATCGGTGCGGCTGTTGCTGCTGATGAGCCTAATTGGAAGTGACTTCGCCGAAGGGCAAAAGCCAAGGCATTGAGCAACAATTAGTGGCGACAATTAGTGGAGTTAATTAGCGGGGGCAATTAGTGGCGATGCTTCGCACAATCAAAAACAAACGCACAATCAAATCGTTCACAGTTCACAGCAAAATTTGATGAAAAAACCAAAAATTATCTTTACATCAGAAAGAAAAAATCGCAACATTTTTTATGGGGAGAGATGAAAAAAGCGAAGAAATAAATGAACGAATTAATAAACCAACGAATAAATAAATGTGAAAGATAAGGTCAAAAGGAGGAGGACCAAATTGGAAGCGAAAAATTGCAAAATGCGAACAAAAAGATAAAAACAAAGAAAAATTGGCACTTTTTTGTTTCACGAAAAAAGTAATTAAAACATTAAAACGAAGGAAAAAAGGAGGGGGAGAGAGAGGAGGGAGAGAGGGGGAGAGGTCACTTGTTGCTGCTGATCGCTTTTTGTGCCTATGGCATCGGCGGAATTCATCCGAAATTCGCAATGAGAAATAAAAGAGGAATAGGCAACCAAACCCCATTGGATGTAATGAGCAGCAGTTGATTCGGAAAAATGAAAAGAAGAACAAGAAGAAAAAACAAAATTTCGTGATTTTTTTTTTGTTGTAATTTGGCAAATTGTACAAAAATTTGTGTGGCGATGGACGATAAACACCGCCGCCACCGCCGCCGATCGGTCGTTCTGTCCGCGGTGTTCTCCCCCCCCCCCCGCCGGGGGCGGCGAATGTCGCCTTTTAAATTTTATTTTATTGGTTTAGCCTTCACCCGTCCCCGGGGGTTGCGCATTTGCCAGCCGATTGAGCAAAAAAGAGGGGAAGGAATCGGCGTCCATCCGCTGATTTATTTGATGGGTTTCATTCGGTGAATGGTCTGAGAGAATGGAAGTTGCAAAAAAAGCGGACAAAAAGTGACGGAAGGTGCGAAGGATTGGGGGATAAACAAAGAAAGAAAAGGGAACGAACGGAGAAAAAGGAAAAGCAAAGCGAAATGAACGAAACGATTCGGAGAAGAAAGAGAAGAAAGAGACACCCGGGGAAAAGGGGAGAGAGAGGGGGGACATTTGGAGAGGGGGGAGGGGGAGGGGCATTAGGGGGAAGGGAAGGGCATTGTTGCAATTGGACGCAAAGGTCGGACAGACAGCGCGGGCCGAAAATGCAAATGAGCAGAGGCAGAGGACGGCGGGTGGCGTGGACATTGGGCAATTGAACTTTGGAAGAATTGGAGCAGCAGAGGAGCGAAATTTTGGTGCTATGATCAAAGAGAGAACGGCGGAAGGGAATGAAGGAATCCCTTCTTCCGCTTCCTTTTTGAAGGTGAGGCAGCAACTCACTCTCTTTTGGCCCTCCCCTCTCTTCCTTTTCTTCTCCTTCTCTTCTTCATCCCTTCCGATTCGTTTTTCTGTAGGAACTCAATGGCTGTAAGACCATTGGGATGGGACAGAAGCTGAACACATCACAATCCCATAGTAATTCACCATAAAAATTTCTCAAAAAATTTTTTTTCTTAGAATTTTGTAAAAAAAACTTTCTAAGATTTTTTTCTTGAAAAATTTCTAAGTAAGCAATTTTTTTTTTAAAAATTTTCTCGGGGGGGGAAACGATGCGGGGGGAACCGAGCTGGGGGGGAACTGATACGGGGGAAACGGCGGGGGGGAAACGTAGTGCACCCGACTAAAGTACCCCTTGGTTTTCCCTATTTTTCCGCTTTCTGTCCGTCGTCTCTTCGCCCCAATTGCCCCAGTAGCAGCAGAAATAAATCGTCTTTTTGATGGGATTGGTAGGTCGAAAGCCGTCGGAGAAAGGCTTCATGGACAAATGAATGAATGGCCAAGGATTGGCCAATGGCAACAATTTGGGCGGGGAGGGGGAAATCGCATGCCATGAGGAAAAAAACACCCGATCATCTGTTTGCCCTTAGTGTAGCGGGCAAATAAGCCATTCTTTCCCTTCCCTCCTCATCCTTAAGTATAAATCAGTGTGATTAGTTGAATGGCAATGGCCGTGGCAATGCCATCATTAGCCTTTTAATGGGTTCGGCAAAGAGTTAAACGGTGCCTTTTGCTAATGCCAATTTGCCTTTGCTTTGCCGCGTGTTGCCCTCCCCCGCTTTGTTAGGTTAATAGGCACAAAAAATGCCTCTGCTGCATTTCACTACCCTTTTTCCTTTCCTTTCCATTTTCGGCTTTTATGTGACATTCGCCGCTTTATTTTCTCAGTTTCACTTTAATTTTCTGCTTGCGACTGTTTAAACGAAACGCCAAATGGTGGGCTTTTTGAATTTTTCTCCTCTGCTCATTTGTCCGCCTAATCTCTGCTCTCTCTGCCATTGTTTTTGACTTGGGTAAATAAAGTTGAGGCTGAGGCCGCTTAAAAAATTGTCTGGCTTAATTTGTAGCTTTTCTTCGCGTTGGCCGGGTAAGAAGAAATAACATCGCATTGCCATCCAAAGGCGAGCAAACATTACTTGGCATATTAATTAATGCCAAATACTCGCGCCCAAATTATCCAGTCCAATTCCGCCAGCGTTTTTTTCTTCGTTCTTCGTTTCTCCTTGGCAACTACAAAATGTGCCATTGTGCGCCGACATTCGGTGCCAAAAGTGCCATTTGCCTGTGGGCAGCTGTGGTGGGATAATAAGGCAAAAGGGAAAACAGAAATAAACGAAGCCAAAATAAAAATTAAAAAAACAATTGCCAATGAAAGGCGGAGGAGTGAAAAAGGTCAACAAAAAATGATGAATTAATTACAGTGGGAGGAGCTTTTTTGAATTAAGTGCAAAGTAATGCCAAGCCATCGCCGTGTGCCGTGGCATTTCGCCAATTTCGAAGAAAGCAAAACACCCGCGGCAACCACCGACCATTTCCGCAAAGGCAAAACCCCCGGGGCCAAATAAGCGGGCGGATGGACAAAGTGGCAAATTGGCACCAAGCGCCACAACGGCATCACCTCAATTCACTCGCCGGGGGGTGTGACGGTTGGGTTGGGCAGCGATTGGTATGTCCGTCCGTATAAAGTTAAGTGGCCAATTCCGGGGGGATTACCCTGGCTGATAGCAATTTACAAAATGGAATGAAACGGCACGGGCATCGGAGGAAAATGGGAGGGGAGGGAGGGAGACTTTTGCCGGCAAAAGCCCCCGGGAAAAGGCAAATTGGAGGGGGAGGGGGACGGACTCACGGCGAAGGGTACGGTGAAGGTGAACAGTCAATGGATGCATGAGGAGACCGTTTCATCAGAAAGCTAGTGTTATGGTTGACTTTGGCACTTCCAATTTTGACATTGCTTTACGGCTTTTGTTTTCGAATGGCTTATGAGCGGCCGGATTTAAGGGACTTTTTGGATTAAAATAATTGCTGGTGCCGCTTTGAATGTTTCACTCATCCGCTGATGCCAACGGCAAATGGGTGAAAAAGAAGCGAAAAGTGGAAGATGACAGAGAAGCAGATGAAAACAGAAATAGCGAAGGAAGCGCAACAAAAGAGGAAAAGATGGTCCCCTCACGGAAGGGGGGAAGAGGAATTGCGAACAAAAAACAACAACAAAAACAGAACCTAACTGGATGGAGAGGGCAAAAGTGGAAAGGGCGGAGTGAGCAACAACAGAAACAAAACTGAGGAGATTATTATCATACATTGGCAATGGACAGTGGGGGGGGGGGGGGGGGTTCAGAGATTGGACTGCGAAATACAAGAATTATTCATAAAAATTTTACCTGTTTTTCCCAATATTTAATTGGTGTTTCAGATGGAAAATCAAGTGGTCATCTCTGACTATGCTCAAATGGACCGTGCGCTGAAGGAAGAACGAAATTACATTTTGGAACTGTGCAAGCAAATCAAAAAGGCCGGGTGCAATGTGTTGCTCATCCAAAAGTCCATTTTACGGTAAGCGGTGACGAACTGTTTGACTCGTTTTCCGACATGGTTTCCTTTTTAACGTGATCCTCTTTAGCGATGCCATCAACGAAATGGCGCTGCACTTTTTCGCAAAAATGAAAATTATGGTGATCAAAGACATCGAGCGGGATGACATCGAATTCTATGCCAAAATCCTCGGGTGTCGCCCGGTGGCATCCGTTGACCATTTTGTGCCGGAATCGCTCGGAACGGCCGATTTGGTGGAGGAAATTGAGACGGCTGATGGAAAGTCCTCAAAGTCAGTGGAGTTTTACTCTCTCCTTTTTGGCTATTTTGTAACCATTTTCAGGTAACCGGCCTTAAACAGAGTGGGTGCGCTGTGTCCATTTTGGTTCGCGGCTCCAGCAAATTGGTGTTGGACGAGGCCGAGCGCTCTCTGCACGACGCATTGTGCGTCATTCGCTGTTTGGTGAAGAAAGCACGCAAAACCAACAATTGGCCATCCATCGGCGGAAGGTGACAGATGAAATTCGACAAATGTCAGTGCGTCCATTGGTCATCTCAGGATTATGGTTTTGTGCCGACATCGGCAACATTAAGGGAAAATGGCAAACCCGGAATAGCCTTAAGGACATATTGTCCAGTACCCGGCACAGAAAAACGGTCAAATTGAAGATGGCACTCGTCTCATTTTCTGTTTGCAAAAAGCATTCGTTTGGCACTTCTGTGCCATTGGCCCACCGATTTTTTGGTCCCGCCCGAGGCTAAATGAGTTCGCGATGGAGGTGATGGCGGAAAATTCTGTGGACGGTGAGCAAAAATCTCTGGAGCGGAGAAATTTGTCCGCCGCCGGAGGGTGGACACAACGCCAAAGGGAAATAAAAATTGGGCGAAGGAATAAATCGCATTTCGCGGCCGCTATTCCTCCCACATTCTGTTCATTCGCTGCTGCCCTACATTATCCATCTCTCCGCTTGTCAACGCGACCAAAGCCCGGGGGGGGGGGAGAGGGGAGGGGAAAGGGTGGCAACAAAAGCAAAGGCAAAGGGGCAAAAAATAGTCACAAATTGCCCCGGGGAAGTAATTTGTGCTCGCATTGGTCCGTTGGGACTTCATTGAGCAGCAGAAGCAGCTCCAAAGAAAAGGCCAAAAACCAAAATGTTGCCGAAGGGCGAAAGACCAAATTTAAGGGAGAGGGGGGGGGGCAAAAGTGATTAAATTGGTAATGCAATGAATGAATTGAAAATGAAAGGCACTCTACAGACACTGATCTTCGGACGGTTTTGTTTTTATTCTTATCACAAAGGAAAAGGACTCGCCATTGTTTGTTCAGTTCCGTGATTTTTTACTCCAATATAACGCAGTCACCGAGCAGTGTTTTTGACGCGTGCATCCGCGATTTTTACCAGCAGAGACATAAGCGAGAAGGAGGAACGATGCTCAAAAAAGAGGGACCACTCCCGGGAGAATGAATGAAACGAGCGGCGGTCGACCGACGGGCCGGGTGGCAGCAACGAGACTGGTGAGGGGAAGATTATTTTGTGGCGAAAGAGTAGTGAATGGGGGGGAGGGGGTGGGAGAATGTTGCGTCCGGAGGGGAAAGAGACAAACGAGAGAGAGGAGAGAGAGAGAGAGAGAGGAGAGGACGAGGAACGTGAAGAGATAGGTGGAAAAGGGAGGCGAGAGAGAATGGGGAAGGGGCAGAAGAAGAAAGCAGAGTGGCGAGGGAATGTGCGTCTGGCAGAGGGATCAGACAGCGAAGTGACGAAAGAGCAAATGCGCAGGTCAACCGACCAATCATCGGTCGGCTGGCACAAGCGACTCGTGCACTATTCCCTTTCTTTGCAACACTGCGCCAGACACATTACACTCTTTTCACTCACTCTGCTTCTCTGGCTCTCATATTCTCTTGTCCCACTGCCGACACTTTCCCCCGAGGGAGAGAGACGGGCGTACGCCGAGTAATTTTTTATCAGAAATGACGCGAAGGGGTGGAGACAACGGCGCGAGGGAGTGGGTGAGGCAAACCCACCCTGGGGGGAGAAGGGGGGGGGCAAAAAACAGCGAAAGCACAGACGGACGGACAGGGGGGGATGCGTACGCAGCTGTCACAATACCAAGATGAAAATGATAGATAAGGGAATAAAGTGGTGTGAGAGAGTGTTAGGAAGGAGAGGCAGAGAGAGAGAGAGAGAGCATAAAAAGAGCGAAGGTAGAGAGGAGAGCGAAGGGGACAGAGAATAGCAGGGAAAGGGGGGAGAGCGAGGGGGTGAGATAGAATAAGAAAAAGCAAAGAGAGGAGGGAGAAGATGAGCGGTGATGCGATTCCACAACTGTTTGTTGGTCGACAGTGTGTTTTTGAACACTTGCATTTCGCCCGTTTTCGCGTCTTTGCCAAAGAGCTTTGTCACCTGGTCCCTAAAAAAAGTGCAAAAGTATTAACCCAAAAGTTATTAAATAATTAAATGAATTTTTTTTTGTCCGTTCACCTGATCTTTCGTCCCGACCCGTAAGAATCTGTGTACAGCCACGCCACCCAAAGTTTGGGTGGATCGGCGGGCATTGGGTCGGAAAAGGTGGCGCATAACGAAACATCGATGCCCCGAGGAATGAATGGATGAGTTCAACCAATGATCCCCCGGGGGACGAACAAATCGGATGAGAGAATGATCGATGGGTAAACAAAAGACAAAGCATCGCCTCTCCAGTCAAAGAAGCACTTAGCATCATCAGCAGATGGGCTGATCAGATGACGAGAAGAGAGAGCATGGGAGGGAGAGAAACAGACAGAGAAGAAGGGGAACTGATCTATAAGAGGGAGGGGAAGGAAGGAAGAAAGGATCTACTGGGTTGAGGGCAAGGATGAATGATAATGATCAGGGCAAATAATATGGAGCAGTTAAAAAAATTAAATTTGTATATTGAGGGATAGAGTGAGCGCGTGGGGGAAGAGGGTGAGAGAGAAAGAGAGAGAGAGAGAGTGAGAGAGGAGATAGGGAGGGAGGAAAGAGGGAGAGATAGTGACAGAAAGAGGAAGAGGGAGAGAGTGAGATGGAGAGAAAAAGAGAGGTGTTTGTTAAAGGAAGATAAAAATATTCACTTCGTCCCCTCAAAATGAAGTTGGACCAAACACCGAAATTGAGCCGCTTTTGGGTCTCATCCAAAAGAGAGGACCTAATTAAGCCTAATTGATTAGTTTCCACTGCTAATGATGCCTTTCCCTCCCCCCATTCGCCCCTTTGTGCCAATGGGTCGGTCCCTTTATTGTATCACTTTGAGTATGACTTTTCTACGAATGTATTCCCTATCGATGTTTGATCATGCGCTTTTTCAAATTTTGTTACGCCATTTTGGCGTTGTGACGCGAAGCGAAAAGCGCCTTATCGATCGACCAATTAATTGTCTTTGCCAATCCATCGCTTTTTATTTGGGCCAATTCATGGCCAATTTTATGACGTCATTACTGACCAAAAAATTATTTCAATTCGCGTGTGAATTTTGTCTCTGTTTTCGTCACTTCCTCAAATCTCTAATCACTACAAGAAGAGAAGAAAGGAAGAAGCAACCCAGAAAACTCCTGGAAACATGATAAGAAGAAGAGAAGTGAAGAGGGAGGGAAAGAGAGAAAATGTTGCTGAAAATGGAAGAGAAATCCCTGCAAAAAGGGGGGACGACGAGCCGAACGTCGTCACCCCCGCCCCCTTCTCCAACCCATCCAATTCATTCATTCATCCTTCCCCATTCAAGTTTTATTTGCTTATAGCAGCATAACTGTTGGTTGACCAACCGATTCATATACCATTCGATAGGCCACACTAAACGCATTATTTGCCAAAATGGCAATGTGGTGTCTATCTCAAAGCCCTGACGAGTTATGCTCGGCCAAACATTCTGTTGACCATATAAAAAAATTTAAAATGTTCGAATTCAGGTCCGGTACGTCGTCTCTATCGGCGGACGGGAAAAATTGCTATTTGAGGGAACGGCGGGCGAATTTTTGGGGTTGGGCCCTCGGCGGGGGGTGAAAGATTAGTGAAAGAGTAAAAAAGTGAATGAAAATGGGGTTGGCAGAAGAAGAGACGGATGGGTGGCGAAGAAGGAAAGGAGAGGGAAAACGCCAAAAGGGGGAAACGAAAGGCCAAATTTAGCACCAACAATTGCATTTGGCCAAAAACAAAAAAAGAGTCAATGGGTGGCGGACCAATTTTACAACGAACGGCAGAAATCATTGGGGACAATTGTTGGCACAATTGGCAAAGCGTTTGAGTTTTAAAATTTGGATGGCATCGATTTCGCCCCCCAAACGGAGAGTGGACTCATTTTCCGTTTTGTCGAAATTTCCTAAATGTGTAAAAAATCATTTAAGACTCTCTCTCTCTTTCTCTTATGACAAATGAGCATAAAGAAAAGAAATGGTGAATGAGTGAACCAAACAAAAATGGAATTTTAATGATGGGAAAGGGAGGGACGGAAATGGGGACAAAACGACCGAAAGACGCATATTGATTGATCGGGTAGGCAAGTAAATATCGATTGGAAAAGTATTGATTGATCGAATAGAAAAATAAACATTGATTGATTGAGTAGTCAATCGGCGCAATTCGCTGTCGCTTTTATCAGCAAATTATTTTTATGAAAAGGTAATAACTCGTTTTAATTCGCTGTAAAATTTCAAGAGTCGGCGAAAGTGCCGTGTGACCAATGGCCGTCGACTATGGCATTTTGGTCGGCTGTAAGTTTACATCTGTTAGTCAGTCACTCGACTCATTCAAAATTCAATCACAGCGAATGTCTCAAAATCCATCCAAAATTAAAGCCATCCGCCCCGGGGGCGGGGAAGGCACGGCACAACAAAAGCCAAAGGCACTTTAATAAATACGGCAGCCCATGGCAATGCAAATGGAAACAGTGAACCATGGCAAAATATGCAAATTACTCTTGGCAATCTGTTGATTAACTCAAAACGGAAGGTACTGTCGCGGAGAGTCATAAAATAATCCGAAGAGAATACGGTGAATTCTTTGCCAAAATAACCGATGGATTTTGAAAGAAAAATTTTGGCGCTACTGTAAAAGTGGCCGTATCCATTTTTTGAATGTTATGTTGATCTCTCGCATAAATTGTTTTTGTTTTTTAATATTTGTCCAACAAAATGTTTAAACGAAATTACCTAATTATTTACCATTTCTTAAATTATTAATTATATAAAAAGTGCACTTTTGACGATGACACAGCAGCAAGGCGCAACAGACACTGACCAACTGAAGAACGAAACAAATCAAAGAATTATTTAATTTATAGGCGTCGGCTGGAATTTCAAATTCGAGCACATTCGTTAACAGATTTTAAGGAAAACTGTGGTTTTTTATCTTAAAAAAATTTTGCAAAACAAAAGGGCCCCCCCCCTTTTGTTTCAAAAACGGCCACTTTTACAGTAGCGCCAAAATTTTATTTAAAAAAAAATCATTTAAAATTTGAAAAATAATAATACTTATTTGACTAACAACAGTCTTTTTATACAGAAATATCAAAAAAACACAGAAAAGAAATTTGAGAGGAGGGGGCAAAAAAGGAAAATAATTTGCGATTGAATTTTCCTATCGATCGGTCCGTCCGATCGCCATTTGATCAGTTTAGAAAACCCATCCGTGAGACGGCGTCCGCAGCTTCAATTGCCTTTTTCGGGTCCGTCCTCCGTTGGCAATTTTCCTCCTCCCCTTTGTTTCCCTTTCCCTTGGCACTGTTTTTGCTCGTCCTTCGCTTTATCATCGGATTTGTCTTCCACATATTCTCCGTCCCCTGCTGTTGAACTTCGTCCTCATCTTCCGCCACAATTGTCTTTGCCACTTTGTGAAAGAAAAAAGGACGACGGGGGGTGACGGAAGACAAAGCAAAGGAAGAGGAGGAGGAAGATGAAGCGGAAGAGGAAGCGGATGATGAGGAGGAAGATGAACATTCGCCGGAGGGGCGAATTGGGGACGGAAAAGTCAGTCCCCGCTGCTGCGGTGAGCATAGAAAGAGACGATTCTCCGCACAGCAACAGGCGGAAGAGGAGGAGGAAGCGGACGAAGAGGAGGAGGAAGCGGACGAAGAGGAGGAGGAAGCGGACGAAGAGGAGGAGGCGGAAAGTGCCTCGACGAGTCCATTAGAGGAAGGCAATTGGCGAAAATCATCTCGCATCAATGGGTTTTTGCTGCTGCAGCAATTTGTCCCCTCGGGCGACGCAAATGCGCCGATGGCCCCCTTCTGTTGTTGCTTCTGCTCTTCTTCAGCAACTGCTTGCCAATCTTCTTGCACCGCTGTTTCTTTCTCTTCGCCCTCTGATTTTTTACAATTTTTACTTACTTTTTTTATTTTTTCAAATTCCCCCAAATTTCCCACCATTTTCCCCACTCTCCCCAATGGTCGTCGATTGCCTTCTGCTGCTGCTTCCTCCCCCTCCAATCGCTGTTTCCTCCTCGTCAATTCCGGCCAAACGATTTGCGCATGGATTGACAATGCTATTAACTAAATTAAAAAACATAAAAAAAATATATTTTAAAAATATTTAAATAAAACATCAAAAGGGGAAATAAAATCAGAAAAACAAACAGACAAACAAAAATCACAGGACAAAAAACCGAGGAGGAAGAAGAAAAGGAAAATGTGCAAACAGAAAAGGAATTCTATGGGAGGGAAAAGAGAAATTTTGAAAAGAAAAAATGGAAAAATAAAAAATGAACAAAAAAGGGAGGGAGGGGGACGAATATTTATTTGAATGGCACGCAATAAAAAAACACCGAAATGGCATTGAAATCAATGAAAATAAATGACACAAAAATAGAAAAAAACACAAAACAAAACAAAAAATATAAAGGGGGTGAGCAATTGATAATATTAAAGTAAAATAAAGGAACTGATCAAATGGGGGACTGACAAATGACCGAAAGTGATCAAATGGACCGACAAATGACCGACTCGAATTGTGCGGTGCCGTCGCCGCCGGGAGAGAATTGGCGGTGGTGGTGGCAATTTCGCTCTGCGCATATTCAATTTGTTCAGCGAAAGTGTCCGTTGGTGAAACAAATGACATCGAAATTGTCTTTCGTATCATTTTTTGTGGTCGTATCATTTTTTGTGGTGTTGTCAAATTCAGTGAATTCGGACGAATTTGGCGAAAGTCGGAAAAGGAGCGATTGGCAGAAGAAACGGCGGTGGGAGGAGAGACTGTAAGAGGGAGAGAGAGAGAAATGGGGAGAAAGAGCGAATGACATGGCATGGACGGAGAGGGGAAGAGCGTTAATGGGAATTGAGGACAATTAGAGTAATTAGAGTGGTTAAAGAGAAAAGGGGGACAATGGCGGAGAAGGGGGGGAGGGGTAAAAAGAGGAAATATTAGGGCCAAATCGAGCGGAGGAAGTGAGAGAAATTTCAAAATCAGAATGTTTTCGCATTGGCATTCTTTCTCACAAACCCATGGACGCGTAGCCCGAAGATGAAGCCGAACTGCTGGACGAAGCGCACGGGGGACGTGACTGATGGTGGAGCAACTGGCAGAACCCATCCGTATGACTTTGGCTGCTTTTGACCATTTGTGAGGGGGCCATCGTCAGGGGTGGCGATTGGTTTTGCTGTTGGCGAAATGCCGTAAGCCAAGGGGCGAATGGCACCGATTGATTTTGGCCATCGCCTTGCTGAACATGGTCAGGCGAAATTTGCTTAGAAGAGATCAGATTGAAGTTGGACAAATGGAGGGGTGGCAGAAACTGAATGTTGTCGAGGGTTAAAGGGCCAATGCCTTTGGCATGCCAACAATGGCACAACCAACAAACATTACACACCCACCGATGTCGGCAGCGAAATCGTTCGTGTCATTCGCCCGTCCGATGCCCGGCATCCCTCAATTTCCGCCTTTGGTGCCCTTTCCGCGCTTAGTTTGGCCATCGCCCTTCTGATCGCCTCCTCCTGCCTAAACAAATCGCAAATCCGACCAATTTTGGCACTTTGCACAGCTTTTCCCACCTGAGTCGGTCGAGCTGAAAAATGAAAATTTGAGAATAAAATGGGCAAAGAATTGGCATTAATTGGACGATCATTGGGCGACTCACTTTGATCAGCCATTCCACCGCACTGATCGTTTTGGAGACGTATTCGCTTAGGTAATTGCTTTTGGCTTCGTCCCGTGGCGAATAATCGGCCAGCGCCCCGGGCAAAGCCGACGAACCGAACGAAACCAAAGACAAATCGCCGTCTTCCATCTGATCACTGCTGTTGGTGGCATGCTAAGAATGCGAATATTTGATCAATTCGTATAACATCAATGGCATTAACCTGAACAGCCAATTTGGCCAACTCTTCGCGACGCTCAAAGCCAACGGAACACTGAAAATTGGGAGAAATTTGATAGTTTTAAATTTATTTTTGTACTTTGGGAATGCACGCGACGATATCCACAAAAAGGCCCGTGCCTGTTAATATTTCCTAAAGTCATCATTTTCCATTAAAATAAATCGAAAACATTTGTTTTTACCTGTTTTTTGGCCCATGGCCAAATTGAGGAACCAACTGCGAAATTTGAGTTTGTTTCGCCAATGCACAAGCAAATGCGTTTGCGAAGGACAATTTCAGCGTGGAAAGGGTGAGAAATGGAAAATAAAAACTAAAAAATATAATAAAAAAAGAAAAAACATTTTCAGAAAAAACACCTTTAAAATCAGAAAAACGCATTCAGTTGGCCGTGAGTTTCTGTTCAGTGCCGGACAGTCGAGCAAAGAACTGAAGAGAGAGAATGAGAAAAGAGGAGAGAGGGGAAGAGAAAGAGAGAGAGAGAGTGAGAGAGGAAAAAGAGGAAACAAAGAGAGAGAGAGAGAGAGGGGAAGAGAAAGAGAGAGAGAGAGAGGAAAAAGAGGAAATAAGAGAGAGAGAGAGAGAGAGGGGAAGAGAAAGAGAGAGAGAGAGAGGAAAAAGAGGAAACAAGAGAGAGAGAGAGAGAGAGAGAGGAAAAAGAGGAAACAAGAGAGGGTGAACCTCTTATTCGGTCAAATGGGTTTAATATTCTTACCTGTCCCATGGACAGCTGCACTCCAAGAAATTCTAAAGAATCTCAATTTTAGAGAGATATTCGGTCCAGTCAAAATCGATAGACTTTCCAATCACAATTGATCAATCGATCGATGATCATTGATCAGTGCCCATCCCTCCCGCTCCTCGCCACCTCTTCGATTCGCTTCTCCAATAAAGGCATTTCCAATTGGCAATCATCAATCCGTTCCATTGGCAGAACATTTGCCAGTCCTGCGATCACATTTTGGTTGCAATTTTCGTCCGATTCTTCACCTAATTACTCATTACTCAATATTAATTATTTCCTTTTAATTACCCTGCAGAAAAATGAGCGGACAATGCCTTTCGAAGCCAACAGCAGATGAAGCGTTTTCTTCGCTTGTCGACCTATGTTTTGCCCCCCATTTAGTAAAAATTTTCGAACGTTCGAATTACGCGTGCCATTCGATGGGTGCGCCGGGAATGCCGGGCGAAGGGAGGAAAATGGCATTTCTTTCCTCCACCTGAAAAGTTATTAAAATAAGGGCTCTCTAATTGACTTTGTTTTATTGTTTCTCACCAATTCCATCCAATTTTGAAGCAGAGAATGTTCTTCACATTCGCCTTCGAATTCACTTTTCGTTTTGGAAGACAACTCAAAAAAGGGTAATTAATAAATAAATGAATGACCAATTAAAATTGTTTCGTTTCTCTCCACCGATTGGATTTGCCCCTGCAGATAATTGGCCCTTCGCTGCAGCAATTCGTTCCATTGGCCCCGAATTCGTGCCAAGTCCGTTTCTTGGTAACTGTCCAAAGTAAGTGCCTCGCGTTCGTCCACAACAATTGGCGAACCAATTGAAACCTATTAAAAATAGCAATTAAAAATTAAAAAATACTAAATTAGGTGTTTATCACTCGCCGCGACGTGTTCCTCACCCAATTTGAGGTGTCGATTGTTTTTTATTTATATAAAATTGGTGATTTTTCAGTACATTCGCTCGTGTTTCGAGAATTACCGCATGAAATTTTTAGCGATTTTTTTGAAATTTTTTTGAAAAATCTTAGTAATTCACCATAAAAATTTCTCAAAAATTTTTTTTTCTTAAATTTTCTTGTAAAAAAACTTTCTAAGATTTTTTTCTTGAAAAATTTCTAAGTTAGCAATTTTTTTTTAAAAAATTTTCTCGGGGGGGGGAACGATGCGGGGGGGAACCGGCGGGGGGGAAACGTAGTGCACCAAAATTAGGCAACCGACCGAATGAATTTCTGAAAAGCGAATGGGCAAAGTGCCCTGGGCGAAGTCGGCCGATTGTCCCGTGCTTTTCAAGTGCAGGCGAATTCGACGTTGTTGACCGTGCCGAAGTCTGCAAATTCAAATGGAAATAAGCCTCAAAATGTTGCACCTGTATACTCCGCCGGTGCCGCAACTCGCCAAAGTGCCGTCGTCCGTCCCTTTGACTGCCACCGGCACATAAACGCCGGCAGAATTTAGCTCCAACAATTCCACCCAAAGTTCTTAACGCGTATTTCACTTGTACATTTCAACAATTGTTTTGTTCACCAATTCGCCTTGTCACTTCGTTCCATCTCTCCAACAAACTTTTCTTCTTTTCATCCGCCAAATCGCACAAATTTCGATGAATGACGTCACAGTGCCGACGATACGCTAATCAAATTGAGCATTTGCATTAAGTGTAAGCATGCTTCATCTTCGCCTTTCCTTCTTCGGCTCACCTTCGTCGTCTTCCGCTCGCTTTTCCCCCCGCCCTTTTTGTGCCATTGGCTTTGCTTCGTCTTTGTGCCCATTTCCTCCGTTTTCATTTTGCTCCCTCTCCCTCTCCCCTTCCTCCTCCTCTTCGTCTTCTTCCAGCATTGTCCGATGGCCCCACACTTCGATGGACAGTGCGTCCTCCTCCAAATAGTCCATGAAAGGGCGCGTGCAGCACACATCGAACTCCTCAAAGAACAAAGTAAGGAATTGTGCCCATTATTGGTCACTTTGGCCATTACATTTGCCGAATTAAATTCGACGGCGGTGCTTTGCGCCCCGGGCGTTCCCTGCGCACTCGGCACGACCACCTGGGGGCACTCGTGGAACGAATATTGGCAAAACACGAGGCGACAGTGATCAGAAGGCAAACTGATCAGACGGAGGATGTGCACCTGAATCAACAGCAGGGATAGGGAGGGAATAGGGAGGGGGGAAGGAGTGCCGTCCAATGCGACCGACCCGACAACGCATTGTGCCGCCCAAATATTTCCCGGGCCTTTCGTTGTGCCGGTTCCGTCCTTCCTCCTCATCATCATCCTCTTCTTGGTCCTCCTCCTTCTCCTCCTCCTCGTCTTCGTCGTAATGTTCGCTTCGCACTTCCGTCCGATCCACGCGCACAATCATTTTGCCTGATCAGTGTGGCAATCGGAATTGGCAAAATTTAACCCCAATTGAAAAACCACTAATTTCGCCCTGTTGGTTGATCACCAGCACTTGTGAGTCAACCGATGGCACTTCATTCAGCAGCAAATGTCCCAAGTAAACATTGGCCACTCCGATCAGAGTGTGCTTCTCCTGAAGCGAAAGGTTTTCGCTATGATTTGTGCCAATTTCGTAACCCTTCGTGTCAATAAATTGCCAAACAGAGGCAAGTTGAAACTGTTCTCGACAGAAAAGTTTTGGCGAACGTTGTTATTATTGCCTGCACGGAGATCAGCCAATTTGCACTATAAAATATTAAGAAATTATATTAAAATTAACATTTTAAATTACTTTAGAAAATTTAAGATGATCAATATTATTTAGTTATTTTAATTAACATTTTGAGAAGAAATACCTCTCTTCCACTCCCTCTCTCTCACTTCCCTTCTCTCTTTCTCTCACTTCCCCTCTCTCTTTCTCTCCTCCCTCTTTCTCTCACTTCCCCTCTCTCTCTCTCTCTCTTACTTCCTCTCTCTCTCTCTCACAATCAGTGTGTCTCTCTCCTCCTTTCTCTTACTTCGTCTCTCTCTCTCTCTCATTCCATCTTTCTTTCACTCCCACCGCTGTATTTCTCTCACTTCCCCTCTCTCTCTCTCTTACTTCCTCTCTCTCTGTCGACGCATAATTACGCGCAATCGCCGTCCACCATTTGGACAATGCGCTCAATGACGACCAATTGCAGCTTTACCTGCTCATTTTGGTCCAGGTAAGATAAACACTTGCCTGGCCACTCATTTATTAATTCTGAAAACGAATTTTGGATTTACAATAAGCTCTCTCTCTCTCTTACTTCCTCTCTCTCTCTCTCACAATCAGTGTGTCTCTCTCCTCCTTTCTCTTACTTCGTCTCTCTCTCTCTCTCTCTCACAATCAGTGTGTCTCTCTCCTCCTTTCTCTTACTTCGTCTCTCTCTCTCTCTCATTCCATCTTTCTTTCACTCCCACCGCTGTATTTCTCTCACTTCTCCTCTCTCTTTGTCTCACTCCATCTCTCACTCTCACAATCACTGTGTGCCACTCTTCTTCTTTCTCTCACTCCTCTTTCTCTCTCTCTCTCAATTTCCCCTTTCTCTCATTCCCTCTCAATCTCTCTCTCTCTCTTTATCTCTTTTGTCTGACTGTCGTCTGTGTACGTTCTGCTCACTCACCTCCATCTGTTCCACCGTCCACTGCTGTTGGGCCCACCGTTTGCCCCTCCATTTGGCCACAATTATCGGCTCGCACATGCACCCGCTCTCCTCTCCCTCTCCGTCCGTTGTCTCTTCGCCCTCCGTCGCGTCGTCCCCTCCGGCAATAATCAGTTTCGATGGTCGCAAATTGCCGGCGGGGATGTGCAGACTGACCGCTAAATGCACCCGCGGCGTCCCTTTAGCGGTCGTCGCGGCCACCGCCGCGTTCGCTTCGTCCGCCAGCGTCGCCGCGTGTTGAATGGACTTTCGCAGAAAGGCCAAATGGACGGCGAACAGTTCTTGCCTGGAAAAAATGACATTGGTTCCAATAGTCCTAAAATCTTTTCCAACTCAAAAATTACCTTCGCTGTGCCCATTCGAGAAATTTTCCTTTGTCGCGTTGGCCCAGACAGAAAATTCCGTTGGCCATGGAAATGCTTGGCACAATCCCTGCCCCAAAAGGCGTCATCGGCGTTGAGGGGCTCTTTGAAAATTGTTGATTTTAGGTTTTTGGCACCCTTTCCCTTCCCTTTGGCACTTTCCCTGCCGATTTTCTAACTTGCCCCACCTGTACGCTCTGCTGTTGTTGGTTGTTGCTGCTGCTCAGCTGGGCAATGTACTGCGTGAACTGTTCGTACTGTGCCTCCAATGCCCTGCTTTTTTCCTCGTTGTGCCGTTGCGTTATTTGTTCCATCGCCTGTTGGTACTGTTCGTTCTGCTCGGCGTGCGATTGGTTCAGTTGCCGTAGTCGTTCCACCTCTTCGCGCAGTTCGCGAATGACTTTGGCATTCGGATCCTTAAAGGTATTAATGCCAATTTGCCATTGTTTACTTTATTTTTATGGTCATTACATCTCTTTCCCCACCGATTTCCCCTTGTTTCCCGCCCCCTTTCTGATCATTTTCTCCCGATCACCTCATTAATCACTGCGTATGTCCGAATGCGTTTGGCACGGTCTGCGAATCTCAACGTGGACAGAGTTTCTTCATAATTGTCGGCCGCTGGTGAAACAGTGGCGATCATTGTCGTCCGACTGTTCCCTCCCTTAATTCAATGCCCTTAATTTTACCTTCTCTCTCTTCCCTCTCTCTCTCTCTCTTTCTTTTTCTCTCTCTCTCTCTCTCTCACACACACTCTCTTCCCCTTACTTTCCCTCTTTCTCTCCCCCTTTTTTTAGGTGGGCCGAACGAAGGAAGAGTCTGTTTTTCCATGACTTTGTTTTTCCTTCAATAGCCATGTCAAAACACTGTCTCGGTATGGCACAAATTGACTGCCCCGTTTCTCCGACAGTGCCGCGATCACTTTGCCAAGTGCGCTCAGTGATCGGTTAATGTTCCCTCCCTCCTCCAATCGCTTCCCAACGGCCCCTACAAATTAATTATTTAACAACATTTTTATTTATTTGATTCTTTGTTTAATTGCCAAATTCACCCGTTTTTTGTGCTCTTTCACTGCCCGCCAAATCAACCAATGAAATTTTGCTCACTTTTTCTCCGGTAAACTAAAAATTAGACCAAGAAAAAACACTGGTGATGAATGAATATTAAACATTAAGATCAAAACCGTTCTGTCGTCCGCGTCAGCGATCGTTTGGGTCAATTTGAGGGAGAAAACGCTAAATTAAAAGTACAAAATATTACAAAAATAACAGTACATATGCTAATGGTAAGTTAATTAATCAAATTCCCTGCTGTTGGCCCCACCTGTGACTTCGGCTGCTCGTCTCGTTCATTAGTGTCTCGGCGGTCGTTCTCGCCCCATTGCCCGCGTTGATTAACCTAAATAACTTTTTTGGTCCTATTTTGGAATGCTTCTTTCATTCGGTGTTTGTTCACCTCTCAATTTGGTCGTAATTGGTCACTTTGTACACCGACAGTCCCTCCACCATCGGACCCAACAGCGAATGTTCGCGCACTTTCAGCGACGGAATACGTTTCGGTGTCGAAACGCAACTCTTAGCGGAGGACGGCCTAATTTTGGGGAGAGAATTCGAATTATTAAAAAAGGGAAACCGACCCAAGCAAATCCCTAATACGTTCGTTGTACACCTCGAAAAAGGACACTTCCAACTTGAACTTCTTTATCCCATCTTCACTCGTTTCGCGGGCCAACCGTTCGAACAATTCGGTGCACAAACGGGGGACAATCCCTTGGGGAGGGGGGGGGGAATTAGTCCAATTACGATTGATGTGCTGCCATAGATTATCCCAATTAATCCCTCATAATTATCCAATTAATCCCTCATTATTATCCGGTTTAGCCTAATTAATCTTTCATTATTGCCCGATTTATCCCAATTATCCCTCATTATTATCCGCTTTATCCTAATTAATCCCTCATTATTACCCGGTTCCTCCGAAGTGCCCATCATTGTGTACGACTTGCCAGAACCTATTCGCAAATTCAATATAGCATATGCGATTAGCCAATCTCAACATGACTGACCCGTCTGTCCATAAGCAAAAACGCAAGAGTTTAGGCCGAGAAAGGCATTGTCCACCACTTCGGCACCGACGGAGTCGAAAATGCGTTGCTGTTGGTCCGGCAGTTGGGCCAAAACTTGATTAATTGGAAATGGGAAGGCATTGGTAATTGAGGTAATTTGGGATAATTAATTAATAATTGGGGCAATTAATCAATTAATTGGTCACCGGACTGGTCAATTTCAGTTTCAACAGCAGAAAAACAAAAATCAAAGGCGAACAATTTTGGACCTTTTCTGTTAAAATAAACAAAAAGTTTCATTTATTTTTGAGCGAATAATAAAAATATTTTTGCGGACTCTCTTTGGTGACTCAAACGAATTGTGCAATGGTCGACCAATTCAACCACAGAATTTGTGCCATTTTCTAAAAGCAAGTGAAAATTATTAACAAATTATGTCAATTATCCCTAATGTTCGGTTTCGCCCACCTCGTCGATTAAATGGCCGAATTCGGACAATGACTTTCACTTTGTCGCCGCCTTTCGATGTGCCGGGAGAAATGTGCACAGTCATCGCCAAAAATGCACAGAAAGTGCCAAAATCGAGAAATGGCGGACAAAATATTAAGGAATTTGTTAAATTGAACTTTTTGCCATTGGAATTATTTAAAATGGCACGGCTTTCGATGTCAAAGCCCTGGGGCAAAGGTCAAAGAATAAATTTGTTTTTTAGAAATGAAAGTATAATAAATTAATAATTATTAAATATTTTCAAACTAATTAGTTAATTATCATTCACCCACAATTACCAATTCAAAACTCAAGCAACACATAATAATATATTTATGGGTTTTGTAAAATGTAAGTACAAAAAATGGAATATGATTGATTGTAATTGGATTATGTAATTAAAAAATGAATTTGAGGGGGCGGGGAAATAAAAGGGGGGAAAGGGGGACACGGGGGAGGGGACACCCACCGGCGAAGGGCCGAGTCAAAGAACGGACAGACACCGATCAGCAGCAGCAGAAGACATTGGGCAGAAGCAAAATCCATTTTTATTTATTTTTGACATGGATAAAAGCGAATTTCCTTTTTAACAACTTTTGATTGATCTAATGAGGGAAGGAGAGACTGAGGAGAGAGAGAGAGAAAGAAGAGAAAACAGTTGGTTATTAAAAGGCCAACTGACTGATTGCTGGATGCAAATAATAATGGGATTATATATCCGAAATCTTTTTTTTTGCGAATTGCCCAAATGAAATTCAATTGCTATTTTGCTAATAAAGAAAAGAAAAGATTAAAAACGGATTGGAAATGAAGATGAGAAACGTGGGAATTCTTACAGCAGACATTGGGGAATGAATTGCTGCGGATGGGCAATTCGCAGCTGAAAATGAGCAAAAAATAAATTAAAAATAAAAGGGAAAAATTTAATTATTTAGAAAATAATTATTAAAGCAATTGTAATAATTAATCTGTTATCATAAATTTGTTTCTTAAAATGAATGAGAACAAAGAACAACAGCAAAGTGTGCTATTATTATGCCATCATTCGCACGAGGGGGGGGGGGGGGGGCATTGGCATTGGCATGGGTCGTAAATTCCCTCCCCCCCCGCCCATGCAGCAGAGAATGTGCGGTGAAAAACGACACCACCGCCAAAGGCATTGCCAAAGTGAAAATAGCAAGCATTTGTATATAAATGGCAAAAAAGCATTGACATTGTTTTTGAGGGTGTCTTAATTAAACAGTCATTAATTTTACTTTACCCACACGCCCAAATAGCTGCCAAATCACATTCATCTCATCTAATAAATTCAAATAAATGCTTAAAACATTCGGTGGCCAAACATCTGTCATTTGGGTACCGACGCTCTTCCGCCTTTCCGCTTTTGGTGCCTCCGTTTGACGCCGTCCGCACTCGTCGGAATTGGCTCGGATGAAATTTTCATTACGACCACCTTAATAGAAGTGCAAATTCATTCGATGCTCTCTTAAATTTGTTTGTAATTCAAATGCCCACTTTTTGTGCAGCCAGTCCCGGTGGAGGGCGGGGAGGGGAAACAGCACGGGGAAATCCCCGCCGAAGGGAATTCGATGGCAAAATGAAGTGATAATGTGCTGCTGATGGAATGGATGAATTCAAACAGGCCACACCCCATTTAAACCATTAATTATTAGTCCCTTTGATAAATTAATTTAAAAAGGCCCCATTTGGCCAAAAAACGGACTGCTAAATTGGGGGGGGGAGGGGGAGGTGCGATTGGATGCGTTGGGTGGGCATTTGTTCTTTTTCCCCTCGGGAAAAATGCCTCGGGCAAAACAATGGGTAAAGGCCAACAAAAAACAAACGCACACGAACTTCCTGGGGCATGGAAAAGTAATGGCCAATTTCATTTTTCAAAATGGCCAATTCGCCTGAGGCAATAAAAGCGAAGAAAAAACACTTTTTAAGTTGTAAGATAAATAATGTGAACGAAGCAATTTTTTGAAGCCAAAATCAGCTAAATAAATTTAAAACACCTAAAAATGACCAAAGATTTGGACCGAATAATCAATTAAAAACAGCATAAAGTGATTCTAAAAATAATATAATAATAATTTTTGAGTGTAGCATTTTTGGACGATGGGTCAAATGGCATTTGAATGGAATGGAAGTTTGTGCCACTTTATGAGCCTTTCAATCAGATTGTGTCCTCGGCAGAAGAAACACGCCTTTGCCCCGCTGTCTTCCCTTGACAAAAAAGCCATCCAATTCGCCCCGAGGGATGAAAATGGGCACGGCAGACGAAGGGGGGGGGACCCCTGGGGGAATTGTTTTTTGAGTGTTTTGTGTCACCCGCCAAAAAGTGAATGACGGGGACAAAATTTGCAGGAGAGGGGGTGGGAAGAAGAAAGGAGACAGGGATGCTGCTTCTTGACTAATTTTGCAGCTCATCGTCGTTTTGTTAGCGGTAGGAAAGGGATAAAACACCGATTCATTTCCCTTTCCATTCACTTGGCTTAAAAGCAAAGGAAGAAGCGATGGGCGGCGGCAGAAAAAGCAAAGGAATGGCACATCGTCCGAAGGAATGGCACGTCTCCCATTTTTCGTGACGACTCATTTAACTCGTCGTCGGTGAGTGAGGGAGGGGAGCGTAAATGCACCGCTGCCGCTGCTCCCCAACTCTTTGCCCCCCCCATTTTCCCTTCCGTCCCCTCCCCTCCCCGTAGTTGTTGTTGCGGTTGATGCCCCCCCCCCTATCAATCTTCTTCCCCACCAAAATTGAATTATCGCCGTCCCGGCCCTTTCTTTCGCTGCTCTCCGGCGGGGGAGGGGGTCGGTCGGTCCTCCGTAAGAAATAAAATGGACAAACAGCAGAAAAAGGAAAGGTCGAAGCAAAAACAGCGACATATAATCATAATTTGTTGCTTAAGCCAGAGAACATTTTGGGAAATCATTGCAATTACTGTGCTTTGTCACTTAAATGCCACCAGCAGATGGGGCGATACTGTCCAAGTTTTACCCGAAGTTCGTTCCACCAATCTGATAGATTACAAAAAGCAATCGGGATAAGAAGAACCCAAAAACAGTAGTTGTCATTAGTTCCCTGATCCAAAATTTAAAATGGCAAAAACAGATTATTCTGGCATAACGTTACTTAATTTAACTTTTATTTGACTTCAAATTTCGGTCAGGGTCATTTTCATACTTTACTTCTTACTTATCCATTCGTACGAAAATGGCCTGGCCCGTCCGAAATTTTTGTTTAAATCTCAAAATTCCTTTGGTCTCATTTAGATCCATTTCAATGCGTTTTTATCGCAACAATCAATTGCCATTCCGTCATCAACCGGACAATTCCGACAGCGCAAATCGAAAGGATTACGAAAACAATTCGAACAAAGAGAGAAATGACAACGTAAACAAAAACAGTTACAAGGAAAAGCAGCGAAAGAATGAAAGTGACGGAGAGGAAAACGAAGAAGAACGGACACGACGACGAATTGAACAGAGACATTTGGGAAAAGGGAAGGAAGAGGGAGAAAAGAGTTGGACAAGGGAGGGCGAAAAGGGCACGGAAAGGCGGGAGGAAATGGCCAAAAGTGAAAGCATTTTGAACGCATTGATCGAACAAGTGCGGCACAGAAGCGAAGTTTGTCACGGATTCTAAGGAAAAAAAATTATTGAAGTCGAAGAGGCGGCCAAAGCGATGACGGCACTAATTTGATTTGGGTCTGCTTTTCTAGCGATCAGACAATAAAGTAAAAAATTTGACAAATAAGCGGATCCAAACCAAATTACTAGCTGACGTCGCCACATTTTGTTTTTTGAAAATGATTAATTTGATAACTTAGTCATTAGTTAATAAATTCAACAGTTTTTCGACGGCGTTTATTAACACGACTCGTCATCAATTTCTCCGATTTTCATTTATTGTCCAAAAATACGACTTTCGGCAAAAATTGGATGTAGCAGAATGATGATACTTAAAAATGTTTTATGCCATATCATAAATCTTTTAGTCTTCGATGCATTCGAATGTGCAAAAAAAGTGGCGATCTGAGGAGAGCGATGGCGAAGAAAATGGGAAAAAGCGCAAAAAACACAAAAAGAAAAAACGGCAAAAAGAAAAGGAGCACAACAGCAAAAAAAAGGACCGAAATTCCAAAAGTCGGGACGAAAACAAAGAGGAAAAGCAGACAAAGAGGTGCCATTTGCATTTCTGTTTGTATTAATTTCCGAAGCAGTTTTTTTACGAAAGGTGAATACGAAAACCAAAAATTTTATTTATTTTAATTCTTTTTCGGGGGAGGGGGCGGTGAATGAAATGCAATTTTTAATTGTACAGAAGAAAAAAAAGGCATCGCCAATCGGACGAAGAGGAAGACGAAGAACAGCCAAAAGCAAAAGCCATTCAGAAACTGATGGTGGAAATTGATGAGAGGAAAGGAAGTCGAATTGTGACTGCTGCCAAATTGGGAGACGAAGTGCCGATTGGGGCCGACTTCCGATTTTTTGGATTTGACAAAGAAAAGGCCGATGGACGAACAGCGGACAGAAAAAGTTGGAGTGGGGAAAGTACATTCAGTTTCGACTAACAAAATATTCCCATTTTAGGCAAGGGAAGGCTTAAATTTGATTCAAATGATACGGAAAGTGATTCGGACGAGCAAAGCGACGGCGCACTCCCGCAGAAGAAGCCGACTTTGGCCAACATTCTCGCCTCTGCACCCGTCTCCTTCCCATGGCTTATGGCACTTGGAAAAGCGAAACAATCGCAAGAAGATGGAGGAGAAAAAACGAAACAATCGAAGGAAATTGCGGAGAAATCGGAGGAAAAAGCCGAACAGAAAGCGGAAAAATCAGAGGAAAAGACGGGACCAATTTTGGAACATACGGCGAATGATAAAACGACAGAAGAGACAGCTAATTCGATTAAGAAGTTGCCTTTTAGTTTTAACATTGTTAAAATAGTTTTTTTTTCAGAAAATCCCACCACCGGCGCAAGCGATCGTCGTCAAAACAATCAAAAAACTCGAGGAAAAGGGCAAGTCGATCTCGCTCGAGGACATACAGCACGAGCCCAGAAAGAGACCATCGGCACGAAAAAGGACGGCACTTCCGCCACCGGTAAATTTTCACCTTTTGGTAGGTTCTGTACCTTTCCTCCTCCGCACCGGACCAAGACGTATTTGGATTTCGGTTTGGGGTTGGGTATGTGCCCATGTCATTTCCCCGTATTTTCCCGTGTGTTCCGCCGCCGTCCCCCTGGAAATGCTATTGCGACAGAAGAGTAGCTTTTCTTTAGCATCGACATACCCTCGACTTCAAAATCGTCAAGTCCACTGCCCTCCTTCTCCAAACAAAGGGCGTTCGAAACGAGGCGAAAATTGATCGAAGAGTCGTGGCACAGGCGCATCGAACACTCCGTACGGCCATTTGAAGTGACGCAAAAGAAAGGGTTGGAAATTTCAATTGTATAAAGCAATTTTGATGTAAATTCCCCCCATTTGCAGTGATATTTCCGATGCTAATGGAATCGGTGAAAATGAATACACCGACGAAAACGGACGAATTGACAAGCAAAAACTGTTGGAAATTGCGACACGCAATGCCACTCGCCTGGCGATGGTTTTTCTGTTTCCAACTTTAGTGGTGGTAATCGACTCACTTAAGGAGGGGAAATTGCCCAAAGGCGCCGAATTGGTCGAAACAATTAAAAACAAATCGGTGGCACAATTAGTCGGTAAATTATTTGCTTAATTATTTAGAATGCCAACATCTTCTTCAGATCTTTGCAAGAAAGTGCAGTCCGACCGTTCGTTGGCACTCAAAAGGCACGGCGACGCGTCGTCCAACAGCGAATCAGACGAAGAGAAGCGATATTCGAACAAATACGAAAAGTGGCGGCAAATGGAGCACCGGCGCGAGGACAGAGAGTTTCGGAATCGGGCAGTTCGTCCGGCGGGGGAACCCGCGCGACTTTCGGTGGGTGGCCGAAGCCGTCCGTCCGTCCCACTTTCACCCTTTTGCCTATTTTCACTAATTGCTTGGGCTTACCGGGCCCAACTAATCCATCCCTCCCAAATTGAACTCCGTTTCGGACATTGTTATTGTTTTTAGCGTCGCGAGCAAAGAGAAATTGTGCAGCGTGAGGAGAACACTCTCCGCCTGACTTTCCCCGTGTCCAGCGGTGTTAAGCACCGAATCAAAGCCAATGTGTGCACTTTTCCCCATCATTTTTCGTTGCTTTTCTCCCAATTTCCAATTCAAAACCCTTCAGGCGCCTTCCCCCGCCGAAATTCCCGCCGGTCCGCTCGTCCGCTTCGGTGACATCGGTCCTTTGACCACCGCGTTGGCAAAAGTGCGGACGAACATTCCGTCCGCCTACAAAGTCCGTCCCTTTTTGCTGTCCGTTTGCTTTACCTTTCCCAATCTTCAGCCCCTTGCGATGCCTTTGCCCCTTTCTCAGCCTTCGTCCACTTTGAGTAGCAATTTCCAGGACACTTCTCGGGTCCAAATTGGTCCCCAATTGCCCTCCGCCGACTGTCAGCCGAACAAAGTCTTTTTTCTCTCTCCACAAATTTTATTCCCCTCCTTTCTTTTTTAGCCTTTGTATTCGGACTTTGTCCCTGCCAAAACATTGGATTGTGTCAATCAAAATGTTTACGAAATTGCACTTGCCGCTTCGGCACGGAAAGGTGAAGCAGACACTCGCGACAAGACGGGACACACAGAGCCGGTGAGTGCAATATTTTCAGGAGAAAATGAAAAAAAAAATTATATGAAAATTGTGGTTAAGAAATTTTGAAACTTTTTATTCAAGCGATTGTACTATAATTAATTGTGACTGCTTCATGCGCTATCATAGCTGTGCAAGGGGTCGGAGGGTGTCGAACGCACGAGGCGGGGGGGGGGGGTCGAGAAAAAGGAGAAAGGAAAAAAGAGAGAGAAAAGGAAAGTGAAAAACGAGAAAAGGGAGCGGCAAGTTCAAGGAAAGGGTCGCGCATTGCGTCGACTAACCATGAGGGCGATTTGTCGAACGCAAAAGTGGGGAAAAAAATTGGCCGGCCGTTAACAAAAGGGCTCCGCAAAAGTCATCGCCGAACGCACGACCCTTTTCCTGACCCCCCCCCCCCTTGCACACGTATGTGCGCTATGAATATCCTAATGATTTGTTTCGATTTCAGTTGGCTGCAACTTCCTCCCAACTCATTGGCCCTGTGTTGCCCAACACCGCGGTTGACTCCATTTTGACCGCTTCTCGTCTGCTCACTGATCGCAGTGAAAATACTGCCCCAATGCCTCCGACGACTTCGAAGTCCGTCTTCTCATCGTCGTGGGACCGTCCGGGACACATTGGTGGACAATGCCAAATCTAAATATTTTGTCTATTTATTTTGTTCAGCTGCGCGTGAAGCGTTGCTCAAAAAAGTGGCGGACCAAAAACGGAGGGAGCAGCAAGAAAAGAATGACATGGCCAAAGGGACTGTCGATGGGCCAGGGACTGAAAAAACTGAGCAGCAAAGAACGGACAAAGAAATGCCAACGACGCCCAACCCAACGCAGTGCCAATTGACAACGAAGCCGACCTCTTCCGTCCCAATTGCTTCTCCTCTCTCGGATTTGGCCTCTGCTGCTTCTTCTTCGACTTCACCCCAATTTTCTACCATTTCCATTTCTTTGCCCTCCTCAGCACTTCCATCACAAGCCGAGGCAACTTCAGCCCCAATTCCCCCAGAAAAACAAATGTCTACAACAACATCGCCAAATGAAAAGACAAGTGCTGACGGACAGTTTAAAAAGGTGGCCATATTTGAGAATGCAAAAATGGAAATTCTCCAAATTTTGGTTTAATTTAAATCAAAATGTGATAATTGATTGATTATGTCATTCGGAAATTGTCGCTTTCATTTTCTCATGCGCTTTCACTTCCGGTTCCTTTTATTATATCGTTTTGGAGGTAAGTACTGAATGTTATGAATGTGCCAATTGGTTTTGCGTTTTCCTTACGTGCCATCGTCGCCACAATGCAAATGGTCCATCCAAAATGCCATTTTCTGTACTTTGTCCCCGTCCCATTGCATAAGTCCCCGTCACACAAATCGCACTTTTCCATCCTCCCCTCCCCGTCAAATTCGCAAGCTCTTTTCGTCATTTCACAATAGAATCGATCGGCGCACGCTTTGCCCACCGTCGCGTAGCCATTCCCTTCATTTTCGGTTTGTCCTTCCGTAAATTTGTGCTTTATCCCATAACCCTTTGATCCAAACTCATTTAAAACTGGGTGAATCTCTCTCTTCCCATTTTACACTTTTTTGCCCCCCCCCCATTTTCTTCTTCCATTTCCCCAACCACTCACTCGTTACACATTTTGTCTCTGCGCATTGCATTCTCGCGCCTCCGCCTTCCGGGCACCGCATTTTCCTTAAACTGAGTCCAAACCCTTCCGGGTGCGTCGGTTTCACTTCTGTCCAACATTCCAGGCCTGCATTTATGTGAATCATTTAAAACTGTTTTGTTTTGGAACTTGCCCAAAATTGTGCCGATGATTGATGCGCAAAAAAGAATTAAGAGTTTTGGCATTTCCTTTATAAATGTTTCACTTGGGTTTGGAAATGGTTTTGCTGGAGTTTGTCATTCAATTAAATAGGGAAACTTTGAAGAGCATTTAATCAAAAGACTCGTCCAAACCTTTCTCTTTTTTATGCCTTCATAATTTGAGGGGTGAAACATTTTCAGTCCCTTTTTGATTTAGAGAAGAAATATTTTTGATACTGAACGATTTTTTGGACCCTTTACAATGAAAAATTGACGGAAACGATGGTCAGGAAAATTACATAAATAAGAAGGCACTTAATGGGCGGAGGGACAATTAAAAAAGGGAAACATTCCGAAAAGAGAGACTGAATTGGGAGAAGTTAACGAGCGATTGTGACAATGATGGTGACATTGAATGAAAACAGTCAAAACCCAGAGAATGAGGGAAAGCAAAAATAAATTGCACAAAAAAAAAACACCCATTTGCTACAGTATCCGTTTTAGATTTTAATTTTATGCCTTACATTTAGCCCGCTTTGCCGCCAGCCACCAAATTAGCGTTCGTCCCTTCCGACTCTGGCACACCGATGGTATTGCCAACGACCAAAAATCCGGCACAAACCGATCAGAGGACGACAAATGGTCAAAAGAGCAATGAGACGATGAAGGAAACGACGGGGGGCCATGGAAAGGACTTTTTGGACCGATTTAATACTTTTGTCGAGGCACAGGTCCTTTTGTTTTTTGGGGTGAAAATGCCTCAGGCGAATTGCTTTGTTAAGGTCGCCCGTCAGAAGGCCGAGTCGGCACTGCAGGCGACCATTCTGTCAACGGCTGTTCAGCAGCACGGCCCCTCCGGCGGGGAATTGGCCACCTTTTCGAGCAGTTCGGCCTTCTCCGCTCGTCCTTCCTCCGCCGTTTTCTCTTTGGCCTCCTCTCGGCCCGACCCCATTGGGCTGACAAAGGCACTCTTTTTCTCCCAAAATATAAATTAATTAATTTTGTACTTAAGCCTCAAAAGAGTGTTCAAGAATTGGTCGCGGAACGGTTGCGCTACAATCAGCGATTGCAACGTGACCCAAATGATTACGAGGCGAGAAAAGCGTTGGCACGGGTGGACAAGGAAGTGAGTGGCACTACCGAGGAATGCCTTGGCAATGGCATTCATTCACTCCCATTTCAGATGAATTCGTGGGCCCAGGACAGCTCATTGCCCGGCGAATTTACTGGCCATACTGGTGCTCGTGTGCTCAGCGAGAAGGAATTGGAACCGTCTGACCCGCGTTTTCACGCCTGGGCCAAAAAGGTGGGCGGACAGTCGCTTTTGCTTTGGCCGTTTTAATCTTCAGTTTGAGATCACAATGTGCTTGGACCTGGGTTATTTGTTGATGGTAGTGATGCTCGTGAATTTTGAGTCCGATTTTGAAGTTTTCAGTCTCGGGCATCGCAATCGGTCGGGAATTTATTTTCTGGCAAAACCCCAGAAGGTCCAATTCCGGTCCAGGTCTATGTCGAGCTCAGTTCTCACAACAAGGTTATATTCGGAATTGATTTGGATGTCCTTGCGGAGATGAACATTCCTTCAATAAATATCATTGGTTTTTCTTGAAGGAATGTTCCGCTCCTTTTTTTATTCAGAATTTGTTTCCGACTCTTCACCAATGGGAAGAGCTGTCGCCATTTGCTTATATTTATGGGACAAAATGCTAAAAAAAGGACAAAATGTCCTCTTCTCATTAAATCTTTTCCGAGTTTTTTCGGTTGGGTAAACCGAGAATCGAATTTTGTTTCTTTTTTAATGCCTAATTATTTTTTTAATTCCATTTTATCCATTTTTGTTAGCATTTTCTCCCATCCTTCGATGTCTCTCCCCCATGTTTTCCTCCAATTATTTCGAATGTTGCGCGTTTCTTTATTTCTTTTCTAACGCGCAACATTCGAAACACGTTCGATTTTATAGGTGCCGACGAGGCATTTAATATTCATTGCAATGTTTGTTTTAATGAATTTAATTTCCATCTTCGAAATTGCGGCAGAATGCGTAAAAGATAACTGCCAACGGCGCCGGAAACAAAGGCAAAATTTGGCAATTTTATTTTACTAAATCAATTTTTTTTTCTCCGTCCATTGGCAGTTATTTTTTGAAATGCCAAAGAAATAAGGACATTTTCATTTTCTAATTTGCTTTTCAGGACCAATTTCGAACAGCCCCGGAGATTAACAGCGGAATTGGGTTGAAATTGCTGCAGCGGATGGGCTGGCAGCCGGGCCAAGGCCTTGGCCGTGAAAGGGCCGGGCAATTGGAGCCGTTGGCATTGGATGTGAAGGCGGACAGAAAAGGTGCACAAACCACCTTTGTTAAATTAATCCTTTTCCCTCAAGCAGGTCTTTTCTCTTGTCTCGAGCGGGCGCCGACTCGGGAAAGTGTTCTCGACTCTGCCGGTCGACAGCAAATTCCGCTGCTATTTAAACGAATTGAAAACCCCGAAATTCAGGCAAAAACCCGGTCTCCGTGCTGATGGAGCAGTGCGCCCGCCATCGCTGGAAGAATCCGGATTTTTCTTGTGCTGAGTCGGGTCCGCACAACAACCGGCGATACCTTTGGAAAGTGAGGGAAGGAAACAGCGAAATCATTGCCATTTAACTTCAATGTTCCCTTAGGCTGTGTTAAATGGCGTCGAATACGCACCTTCGCTTCCCTCCAGCAACAAAAAGGCGGGGAAGGCGCAAGTGTGCATGGTCATTTTGGAGGCGTTGGGGTAAAAAAGGGGGGGGGGAGAGAATGAGAGTGAATGGAAAAAAGGGATTTGACTTTTAGACTGACAACGAACTGACCGACTGTGATGCGCGACTTTAGTGGCCAATTTGTTCAAAACGGGCTTTAGTTTTTTTGCATTCGTAAATTTTCAATTGTTTTTCTCATTTTATCAAAATAAAAATTATTTGCAATTCCATATTTTACCAATCCGATGTTAAACTTGGCAATTACCAAAAATCTAAAACTCCGAATAAAAGTGGCCATTTGGTTTAAAAGGGCTTTCCTTTTTTTTCTTTAGTAAATTCCACTGAATACAAAAACGTTAAATTGGTTGTGAACAAATCTCACGCCTCCTTAAATAAATTTTTAAGAACTCAAAATGCATTTTTAGCCTTTTTGGACATTTCTATTTTTATGTAGAAATTTCCCATCAACTTTTCACCATTTCTATTTTAAATTTGTTCCTCAAATATTTTGATTCCATTTAAATTAAATTCCCTCCCCTAAAGCATTGTTTCTCCATCTAAAAACAGCTATTCCTTGGCATTGGCTTGGTTTCTTCCTCAATCAGCTGTTGGCCAATTTGCTCCTTAAGCGTCTGTGCGGGCGATGCCCCAGGGGACTCAATTGGGCGGGGGAGGGGGCGGGAATTGCGCAATTTGCGCATCCGTTGGTCGGCCATCGGAGGTTCCCTTGCCCGCTAATTGGTTGTGAATTACGCGGGGGAAAAGGCGTCCATTGGAGGGAAAGGGCGAATTTTAGTAGTAAAGAGGGACAAAAAGCAATGCTAATAGTGCGTAAGTGCCTTCGGTGGGTGAGCAGCCGATGATTGTCCATTCTTTGCTTTTCCTATCCTTTCCTTTGATGTGAGGGAAATAAGCATGGAAAGAGCAGTCGCTTTTATTTAGGAATTGGCACCGAATCGTACAAAGACCGAGTCGCCTTTGGCATATTTCACTTCCTTTTGCCTTTTAATTGCTTTTTTTGTCCCTTTTCCTTTTGGCACAAATTTGGGTTTTGAGAATATTTCATGTAATTATTACCGTATTTTCTCTAATTATTCCCCAATCTCCAATTATCCCCCCCCCTTTCTAAAAAGGTTGAAAAATAATCTCCTCTGGGGGATAATTAGAGAAAATACGGTAGTTGTATTCTGTGCTCGTTTGTTTTCACTTTTTTTGTTATCCCTTCCAAATTAAACGAATGGTGGGAAAATGTTGCCAATTTTGCAGCAAATGAATCATTCATTCCATTTTTGGAAAATTGGGAATTTTTGGATTTTCCATTGATGTTTTTGCGCCTTTTGACTCCCCTCACTTTCATTTGGCCATTCCCACAATATTATCATTAAAATGAAGGCAATTTTAGTAGTAGGCGTGGTCCTCAACATCATTCCATTGCTTCATTTACAAAAATAGTTTCCACTTGGATTTTGTGGGTTTTTGGGTCGTGCCAACGAAAAATGCCGCCCTCGGTTCGAGAAGTGAAGACAGACGGACGATTGATGGGTCAAAATCACGCTAGGCCATATCGCATAATAATTGCGCGAGTTAATTAATGACTGACTGGGCTTGACGTGTCCTCAGGCAAATGGCACTTTTTGGGCGCCAATTGTTTCTTTTTGGCGTCTACATATGACAAACTCACAAATCAGTACAGTCATTATTGAGAATCTCGTTTTTGGCCTTCAGTGCCAAATTTAAACCCTCCTTCCCCGCAGTTTCTTTCTGTTTTCCCTCATTTTCCCTCTTAATTTGTCCAACAAATGAAATTCTTTTCTCTCCGTCAGCCCAAAAGTCCCCTCCATTTAAGCATCTTTCGTCCCTTCCGATGCTTATTCTGTTCCTTGCGCTGCTCATGAAGACAATGTTCAGCAACGGCTTTGTTGTCCAACAGCAACAACAGAATTTTAAGGTATTTGTTTTATAAAGAGCGAGTGCTTGCGTTTGTTTGTTTGGCTCAGTGGGTTGTCACTTTGGTTCTTTCTTCTACCCTTTGGATCGGTTCAATTCCTTTGCTTTTGTTGAATATTTTCGTTAATTTATTGTCGTGCGCTGTGATGAGATAATCGAATGAACGTACGCAGTTTCCATTCGAACTAATCCATGTGGACCTTTGTCATTTCTGAGCGCACATTTTTATAAATTTATTTTTTTAAATTGCCCATTTAAACAATTAGGACCTTAATGGATTTATTGCCAATGGCAAACAATTGCCGCCTTTACCCGTTGTCCAATTGGTCCGTTCGCCTGCCAATTCACTCGACGCTTCCCACCGATTGCTTTTTGAACGATTGTCTTCGGAGGCAAAGGATCGATTTGCGCACAAACAAATGGCAATGGGAGAAGCGAAAGAATGGGACGAAGTGAGTGTTGGGACAAACGAAGAGGGCATTAATTAATTATTATTCCATTTTAATTGCCATTTCGAAGTTTAAGCGGCGAATTCCGCGCCCTCAGCGTCGTTGGCTAATGCGCACGACGGAACTTAAAGAGGGAAGCGGCGGCGACAAATACGTGAAAAGGGTGGTCAGCGAAAGCGAACTGAACGCACTGCTGAAGAACGCGTGGCTGGGCAAAAAGCGGCGATAAAAAAGGGGGAGAAATGAGACGGAGCCAAAGTGATCTGATCAGAGAGAGAGAGAGGAAGGAATACGCACAAAAGCGGACTAATTAAGCAAACAAATTAATTAATTACGCAACAAATAAAAAAGAAATAGCAGAAAAAGGAGGGAAAAGAGAAGGGGGGGAGAAGGATTTAGTGAGTGAAACATAACATATGTATTAGCATTTATAAATAATAAAATAATGAGGAGGAGGGACAAACATTCGAAGGTTTTCGTTTTCCTGTCAATTAATTGACCAAATGTTGTCCCATTTGTCTGCTTTTGATTCAACTTTTATTTCACCAGCGAAAAAAGAGAAAATTAAATGCAATAATCAGGTGAAAATTGAGCTTTATGGCTATGAGCGAGGTGAACTGAGCAGAAGCGCGGACTCGTAATTTGGGGGAGGGTCGACCGGCGGAACGGCGGCAGACACAGCGAACGGAGCCAACCGAAGGCCTTTTGGGGACAGCAAATAATTAGGCAAAGTGACAGGGACAATTAGTTTTGTTTGCTTTTTGATCACTTTGGTTTTCGCAATATCTCCGCTGTTCTGTCAACATTTCCCTTTGCATTGCCAACAAAAGATTGTGGAATTCGTGGAGAGTCAGAGAAGTGGTCGGACGAATGTTGAGAGAGTGCGTGCCGTGGAGAGGGCGAAAAGGGAGGAAATCAATGGGAAAGCATTCATTTTTTGTAATTACCGACATACGGAGGTGGGCAATTGGACGGTGACTTCGGTGAATCCCTGGTTAACCAATGTGAACATTTGGCACTCATTTACAAAAGATGTGCAAATTAATTTTCTTTCGTCCCTACCGGTGATTCCGATCGGTGTCTAACACTCGGATTTGGTCGAAATTGAAAAATGTCGCCCATCGGCGGTGGGTAATATTGGGGCGGCGGAGTTGGCATAGCCACTGGCCGTGCCGTCGGCGGAGACATCGTCCGATTTCGGTGATGGCATCGTTTTAGGAAGAGGTAAAGGATACGGACGATGTAGACGACCAGGGAAGGTAAAATGAGTAGGAAGAACACACAGACCAGCAGGTTGACGATGGCATCTTGCCAATGCCAATCGGTGGCGACGACGGAGCGACGGTCGGACTCAGAGCCAACGGAGACGGAGCCCGGGGGGAACAAAATGCCAAATTTATCCACCAACGACGAAAACTGAGGCGAGGAAAGACATTGACATTCACACACCGAACTGCAACCCAACTGGAGATTCCGATCAGTCACTTGTTGCTGCTGATCGCTTTTTGTGCCTATGGCATCGGCGGAATTCATCCGAAATTCGCAAAATGTGCCGAAATATCCCTCGGGGCATTGGCAACTGAACGCACTGTCCGTCGCCCCCATTTCGGCATCAGAAAAGGGCACACCGCCATTTGCACACTGTGAATTTGTGGGATAAAACGAACAATGGCATTCATTTCGATAAATTACCGAAAAATGTGCCACTGTTTGGGGAAAGAAAAGAAGGGCAAATAGAGAGACAAAAGCGATCATAAAACAATTGAAATCCAAAATTGCAATTTTAATTGTGACGGAAGTAATCGGAGGGGCGTTTTTTGATGTTCGCTACCATTGGCAGAAGAAATAAAAGAAAAAACAATGAATTGGAAGTGGCGGAGGGAAAGGGGCACAAATGAACAGTTGTCACGACGAAAGAAAGGCGAAAAGGGACGAAAATGAGCAGAAAAGAGAAAAGGAATTCTCAACAATTCAAAATGAGGTGATTTACTCAGAAAAATAATCATTTTATGGAATTTTATTCGCCGAAACCCGCTCACTTTTCGTCCGCCGCTTCGAATGCTTTCAAATTCGACAAAAGCCGAGCCAAGACATCACATCCTTGGTGGCACACATCAACGCCGCTTGTGAAAATGCCGACCTCAGCTTGACGAAGGAGCAACTTAAGTGCATCATCCTCGTGATTGCACTTCGCGACGAGCACCACGATTTGCGCCAAAAGTGCCTAAAAATGCTCGAAGAAGCACAGAAAAACGGCACGCAAATCACGCTCAAGCAAATCGAAGAGGAGTTAAGGACCATTCAGCTGGTGAAGGACAGCGCACTCACTTTGGCAAATCCTCCTGTTGCAACCCATGCCATTCACACCCGGCCACAACAGTGGAGGGACCCGAAAGGCAAAACACCGCAACAACCCAAGAGGGCCAACAATGCCAAGGAGCAACGCGCGTCCACCAAACACCAATTACGGCAAGGCAAGCCGCGGATCACCAACTCATCCGTGCGGCTCATGTGGAGAATCGGATCATTGGCGTACGGATTGCCGATTCAAGGACGCCACATGCCATAAATGCCAAGGACAAGGGCACATTGCAAAGGCATGCCGACGCAGCTCCAACCAAGCGAAAAATCGCAGAGAGCGATCCGTCCACACTGTCGTTGTCAAATCCCACTGCATGGGAATTGGAACCGCAGCAGGCCGGGGGGGAAACGTAGTGCACCCGACTAAAGTACCCCTTGGTTTTCCCTATTTTTCCGCTTTCTGTCCGTCCGCCCACTTGTGAGTGCCATGCGAGCAGTGAAGCGCAATTCTGTCCGTCCGGCAGCAGTTCCATGCCTTTGTAAATGTACTTCATCAGCAAATCCATTTCTTCGGCTGACAACGATTTTAATGCCGTTTCAATTTCCGCACTTTTGAAGCTGGTCAACACACGGACAACAAGTGAAGTCGTTTTGTCTTTGAGCGCCTAAAATGTAAAAAGAATGACGGAAGTCTCAAAGAAAATCTAACGAATTGACAAATGAAAAGCCGTAAAGGCAAAGGCACAACCAATGACCAACAAATTCGGCATTCCCTGCCATTTCTTGGGATTTCATTTGCCAATCTGTCCATTCGGCTGTCTCGTGATGCCCTTTTCGGACCTGATTCTTCGTTCTCAGTGGGGCATTGGAAAGAGCCGCCTTCAACGCTTCGACGTTTTGGTTGGCTTGAAGAAATTGACGGACTTGTCCCTCGTCCGGCCCTTGCCCGACCGGCGTCTCAGCCTCGTCACCGTCAATAAATTTGTCGGGGTCAAAGGCGTCCACGTCGAGTTTCCTGTAGGCAGTGTTTGAAAGAACATTTTTAGTCATTTTGAGAAGCAAAATCTAAAAATTAATTTGGTCAAATTAGTGCAATTAAACAATAAGAGGAAGCATTTGTGGCTCTATTGCAGTTCACACGACCATAAAAAAAGACACGACCATAAAATTTTGGTTTAGGAATCAAATGCATAGGAAAATACTTAAGCAAATTCAAATTCTAAAACACTCATAATTTTTTGCTATAAAAAAACTAAAAAATATTTCTATGGTCTTTTTTTGTGTATTCTCTTTCGTGTTTTCATTTTTTATTATATTTCTAAACTATGAAATTGATTTTTTTATAATAACTTGTGGCTCTACTGCAATTTACGCGTCCGATCTTATCTTACGCGTAAAAGCATAAAGTTTCGGGAATTTAGATTTAACAAATTAAATGTCCCCTTCTCTTTCCGTCGCCAACTCAAATGTCTCTCGACAGCTTGGCCAACCAAAAGTAGCGGGCTTCAAAGATAAGGATAAGCCGGAAAGTGTTCGTACCAGCAACATCGTGGCAGCAAAGGCTGTTGCGGATGCGGTGCGGACGAGTCTTGGGCCTCGGGGAATGGACAAAATGATCCAATCGGGCAACGGAGAAGTGACAATTACCAATGACGGGGCGACTATTCTCAACCAAATGTCGGTTGTGCATCCCACCGCAAAAATGGCGAGATTTGCTTGTTTTCTTTTATGAGTTGCACCGTTCAGTTGGTCGAGCTGTCCAAAGCGCAGGACATTGAGGCGGGCGATGGGACCACAACTGTTGTAGTGTTGGCCGGGTCCTTGTTGGACGCTGCAGAAAAACTTCTTGCCAAAGGTCAATTAAGCTCGCTTATACGCCAAATTTTAGCACTTTTGTTTTTAAAGGAATTCATCCGACCACCATTTCCGACTCATTCCAACGGGCGGCCACATTTTCTGAAAAAGTTCTCGAGGAAATGGCCACACCCATTGACATTAACGATGACGACGAGTTGGTGAAGCTCGCCATGACGAGTTTGAACTCGAAGGTCCTCAGTTCACTTTCTTTCGTTTGCCCATTGTTTCCTTCGATTTTCCTTTTTTCAGGTCGTTTCGCAACATTCCCATCTTTTGGCCCCAATGGCGGTTCATGCAGTGAAGAAACTGATGAGTTCACCGGAGGACTCAAGTGTCAATCTGAAGCTGATCAAAGTCGTGAAAAAGTTGGGCGAAACGGTGGAGGAGTCGCAGCTCATTGAGGGAGCGCTGATCGATCAGAAGTCGATGGGCCACGGAGGCCCGGCGCGGGTGGAGAAGGCGAAGATTGGCCTCATCCAATTCCAAATCTCACCACCAAAGCCCAACGTACGTCCATTTCATCATACATTGGCAATGGATAGGGCGGGGGGGGGGGGGGGTTCAGAGATTGGACTGCGAAATACAAGAATTATTCATAAAAATTTTACCTGTTTTTCCCAATATTTAATTGGTGTTTCAGATGGAAAATCAAGTGGTCATCTCTGACTATGCTCAAATGGACCGTGCGCTGAAGGAAGAACGAAATTACATTTTGGAGCTGTGCAAGCAAATCAAAAAGGCCGGGTGCAATGTGTTGCTCATCCAAAAGTCCATTTTACGGTAAGCGGTGACGAACTGTTTGACTCGTTTTCCGACATGGTTTCCTTTTTAACGTGATCCTCTTTAGCGATGCCATCAACGAAATGGCGCTGCACTTTTTCGCAAAAATGAAAATTATGGTGATCAAAGACATCGAGCGGGATGACATCGAATTCTATGCCAAAATCCTCGGGTGTCGCCCGGTGGCATCCGTTGACCATTTTGTGCCGGAATCGCTCGGAACGGCCGATTTGGTGGAGGAAATTGAGACGGCTGATGGGAAAGTCCTCAAAGTCAGTGGAGTTTTACTCTCTCCTTTTTGGCTATTTTGTAACCATTTTCAGGTAACCGGCCTTAAACAGAGTGGGTGCGCTGTGTCCATTTTGGTTCGCGGCTCCAGCAAATTGGTGTTGGACGAAGCCGAGCGCTCTCTGCACGACGCATTGTGCGTCATTCGCTGTTTGGTGAAGAAACGCGCCCTTCTGCCCGGTAAAAAAAAACTGTTCCAATTTCGACCATCACTTGTGCTTCTCTCCCACAGGCGGCGGTGCCCCCGAAATGGAAGTGTCCGTCCGCGTCCGCGCAGCTGCTCAGACAAAACACGGAGCCGAACAGTATTGCTGGAAGGCATTTGCGGACGCACTCGAAGTGGTGCCATACACTTTGGCAGAAAACGCTGGACTGTCGCCCATTGAAACAGTGACGGAGATGCGCAGTCAGCACGCAATGGGAAACAAAGAGCACGGAGTGAATGTGCGAATGGTGAGCGAGCGGAATGGGGGAAGGGGCGAACTCCCCACAGCTTACCAGTTTATTAATGAACTGTCTGTTGTCCTACGATTCTCATTACTATGGCATTTTTGTGTCCTTTTAGGGTGCCATTACGGACATTCGTGAGGAAAATGTGGTGCAGCCTCTTTTGGTCAGTTCGTTCGCCGTCAAACAGGCGGCTGAATGTGTGCGCAGCATTCTCAAAATCGACGACATTGTGAGTCTTATGGCGTATACCAGGCTCACTGTCTCCTATTCATTCTTATCAATTTTAGGTTCTGTCCGTGCGTTAAAGTGACGGAAATGCAATTAGAAATTTGTGGACAGCCATTTTTGAATGTTATGACGTTCTCTCGCATAAATCGCTTTTTACTTTTCAGTATTTGACCAACAAAATGTTTTAAACAAAATTATTTATTTTTTGGCCTTTATTGGATATACAAAAGTTCAGTTTAAACCATGACACAGCAGCAAGGCTCTACAGACACTGATCTTCGGACGGTTTGTTTTTATTCTTATCACATTGGTTCTGGACTCGCCATTGTTTGTTCAGTTCCGTGATTTTTTACTCCAATATAACGCAGTCACCGAGCAGTGTTTTGACGCGTGCATCCGCGATTTTACCAGCAGAGACATAAGCGAGAAGGAGGAACGATGCTCAAAAAATTGCATGGATAAATTTTTGAAGGTAAATTTGCCAAATGGAAAGAACAGACAAATTCGTCATTTAAGGCCGGCCAACGCCTGTCCATGCGTTTTCAAGAACATCAGGTTGTGTAAGAGGGTGGGACTAATGTTAGATCATTTAACACAAATTTTTAAGTTGCTAAATATGGAAGCACAAGGAGCACCCGTCATGGCAACGAATACAAAAGTGCAGATTGGAAAGTGATACGGCGGAAACACCATTTTTTGTTGTATTGTTTGAATATTTTGAGTTTAATACATTTTGAAAGATATTTATTTATTTGGTCTAATATACCTACCTATATGAGAAGTTTATTTGCAACAAAATGTAATTTTTAGACAAAAACAAAATGAAGTATATAGGATGGACGGAGTAGAGCAAATGACATCAAAAAGAACATCTTAAATTTGCAATAATTGTGCCGCCCTTCTTTCATCCAATGCTGATATTTTCCGGGTTGTAGACGGTGTCCTCGTACACGTCCTGCTTGGCCACATCCTTTGACATCAGTCGAGAAGCCAAATAACGCGGGCTAAATTTGTGGGTTGGCGTAAAAGCCGTACGAATTCAGTTGTCGTAATTCAACCTGAACTGCTTGCTGCGGTCAATCAGTTGAAACTCGTCGACATTAGGCAAACTTTGCCGGTCGATTACACAGCGTCCATCCGCCATTATCTAAACATTTACAGTGTTAACAGTTGCCATTATTTATTGCTAAAATTTTCTGAAGACATTTGCCAATTTCGCTTTCCAATTTCTTTTTCTGTTTCACCTCCAAATGTGTCGCATCTTCCGGCCCCGGCTCTCCGTTTGGAAATGTTACCGGCCGTATTTCGAGCAGATGCTTTATCTTCCATAACTGTTTGTTGGTCGACAGTGTGTTTTTGAACACTTGCATTTCGCCCGTTTTCGCGTCTTTGCCAAAGAGCTTTGTCACCTGGTCCCTAAAAAAAGTGCAAAAGTATTAACCCAAAAGTTATTAAATAATTAAATGAATTTTTTTTTGTCCGTTCACCTGATCTTTCGTCCCGACCCGTAAGAATCTGTGTACAGCCACGCCACCCAAAGTTTGGGTGGATCGGCGGGCATTGGGTCGGAAAAAGTGGCGCACTGTTCGCCCAGCTCGTCCATGTCGATTAGGTTGTGGGAGTCGTTACGTCGCGGCAAATAACGCCACCAACGGTTGTTCTTACGCCACACCCAACAAGTTCGAATTTGTTTGGACATAGAAACTGAAGAACGAAACAAATCAAAGAATTATTCAATTTATAGGCGTCGCATGGAATTTCAAATTCGAGTCACATTTGTTAACAGATTTTAAGTAAAATTGGGCAATCGCCTAGATCATTGGTCCCGAAAAATTTTTCTTTAAATTTTTTTCTGAAAATTCTTATAACACGTTTCGAGGGGTGTTTTGAGGCGCTGAGCACGAATCCGGCCTCCATTTTGACCTGTTTGTAACACCAGACCCGAATTCGAACAGAGTCGAAAATTAGAATTTTTGGCGCTATACTAAAAGTGGGCCTTTTTGAAACAAAAGGGGGGACCCTTTTGTTTTGCAATTTTTTTAAGATAAAAAACCATGATAATTTTTTATCCGGGGTTTAAAGGTCGCTAATCACGAATCTGACATGTATTTTGACTAATTTCTAATCCCTAACCCGAACTCGAAGGAATTTTGAATTTTTCAAATTATGATTTTTTGTTCAAATTTAGATTAGGAAATCGGAATTGATCAAAATAATTGAAGGATTCGTGATCGGGGACCCCAAAAACCCCAGAGAATAAATTTTTATGACTATCACAAAAAAAATTTTGCAAAACAAAAGGGTCCCCCCTTTTGAAAAAATTTTCAAAAAGGCCCACTTTTAGTATAGCGCCGAATTTTTCGATTTTTTGTCTAAAATGGTTTAAACGATTTTATTGTAGCACTGATGCGTATCGGTGATGGCTTTCAGTTCGTTTCCGTGTGTGTAAACAAAGGTTGAACAAAGTGAAATTTTAAAGAACTTGAATTTTCGAATTTTTGTTAGAATTTGAGATCGGGGTTAGGAATTAGGCGAAATAGAAATCGTATTCATGATCAGCAACCCAGAAAACTCCTGGAAACATGATAGGCCTATTTGTTTTGCAAAAGGCACTAACGCATTTTATTACATTTTTGTATATTTCATTTCGAATGGATGGATGGGTAAAAATGAAATTTGTGCCTAAACAAATTCTTTTTGCCTTGATTAATATGGATGGCTTGCCGTTTTATAGTGTGCTAAGTTTTATTTGCTTATAGCAGCATAACTGTTGGTTGACCAACCGATTCATATACCATTTGATAGGCCACACTAAACGCATTATTTGCCAAAATGGCAATGTGGTGTCTATCTCAAAGCCCTGACGAGTTATGCTCGGCCAAACATTCTGTTGACCATATAAAAAAATTTAAAATGTTCGAATTCAGGTCCGGTGTTACAAATAGGTCGTAATGGAGGCCGGATTCGTACTCAGCGCCTCAAAACACCCCTAGAAACGTGTTATAAGAATTTTTAGAAAAAAAATTTAAAGAAAAAATTTTCGGGACCAATAATCTAGGCGATTGCCGTAAAATTGTTATTTTTGAATAGGGCAGTCAAATTGTAACTCTCGCAATATGGAACTAAATTGCAAAATGTAGGGCTTTCTCTATTGCACAAAGCAACTCAATTTGGGTCTGTTCGACAATATTATTTTTTTAAAGAAAGAACGCCAAAATTTTAACTTTAATTTGGATTTTGAGCGAAATCAAAAATCAGAAAACGAACGTATGCATTTTGTCGACGAAAAGGAGAGTACTGTGATAATTTCATAAAAAAATCAACAAAAAAAAAGTCTTGCTCTCCCCCATGCCCTTTTTCCTCTTTCTCTTTCATTTCCACTCATATGCTCAAATACATACTATACAACTAAATGCTTTTACATTTTTTTAAACGATGGAAAGAAGACAATTCTAGTTGTCCTCCTTGTCTTTGGTGTTATTGTTTTGATAATACTGGTTTGTTTGCATTTGTTTCCTTAAAATTTGACCCCTAATATCTTTAGGAGGCCAGATCGAATTTGGCGACCGACGAAGAGGGAGAAGGTTTGGAGGAGCACCGGCGAATGAAGGAGGAGAATCGGAGGGGCCGCCAGGAGCGGATGGAAGCTAATCGGCTGCCTCCGGCAGAGCCGGAAGCCGAGGAAGAGCCGGTGGAGGTTATTCCATGGCAAGGTAAAAGTTTATGCCTTTTAAACTAAATCGCGTAACACAATTCAGCGCGGATGACGATGATGATAATAATGATGATCCTGATGCGCCCGACAATTGGCGAAGTATGCTATTTATTTTAGTGTTTTTTCAAATTGAATAAATTTAGACCAGACAAACTGAAGAAAATAAGTTGTTGTGGACAGCCATTTTTTGAATGTTATGTTGATCTCTCGCATAAATTGTTTTTGTTTTTTAATATTTGTCCAACAAAATGTTTAAACGAAATTACCTAATTATTTACCTTTTCTTAAATTATTAATTATATAAAAAGTGCACTTTTGACGATGACACAGCAGCAAGGCGCAACAGACACTGACCAACTGAAGAACGAAACAAATCATAGAATTATTAAATTTATAGGCGTCGCCTGGAATTTCAAATTCGAGCACATTCGTTAACAGATTTTAAGTAAAATTGTTATTTTTTAATAGGGCAGTCAAATTGTCTCTCGCAATATTGAACTAAATTGTAAAACGTAGGGCTTTCTCTATTGTACGAAGCAACTCAATTTGGGTCTGTTCGACAATTATTATTTTTTCAATAAAGGAAGAACGCCAAAATTTTAAACTTTAATTTGGATTTTGAGTGAATGAAAGTCAAAAATCAGAAGACGATCGTATTCATTTTGTCGACGAAAATCATTGGATTTATCGAAATAAAGACATTTGTATTTCGCATTCGCTTTTGTTGTTTTCATGTATTAACACTTTTCGAACTTTTGTTAAATATGCAAACCAATCCATGCTCAACAAAATGGGCTTGGTTTTTTGTCTTAACAACAACAAAAAAATTGTGATTCAAACACTGTAAATCGAAAATTAAAGAATTTATCCATAAATTTCGTATGTCGTTTATATTTCACATTCTCCGTTTTAGGGAGATCTCACTGCTTTCGAATGTGTGTGTTGAACAGTTGGAAAGTGCGGTGTTAAGCAAGGATACACTCGAGGTAAATCCGGCATTTCATGATAAAAAAGAAAATTGTGAAAAAGTGGTTGGTTGGGTGAGGAAGTTGGAGGGGGTGGTGGGGCGATACGAGGCAGCACACACAGCACGGGCAAAAGGAAACGACAAACATACAAAATGTATGGGGGGGGGAGGGAGATAGATAGATGGGATGGGAGGGAAGGAGAGAAAAGAGAGAGGGATGAGAGAGAGAGAGAAAGAGAGAGAGAAGGCGTAGGGCTGTGTGAGGAAGAAAAATTGGCGTTGGGCGACCCCTCCTCCGCCCGATGGATGGGGGGGTTTTCGGGGTCGCTGATCACGAATCTGACATCCATTGCGACCAATTTCGAACTCCGGACCCGAATTCGAACAAAAAGTCGAAAATTAAAATTTAAAAAAAATCAATTTACGGTGCGAAAATAACAAAAGTTCAACACAATGCCATGACAAACATAGACAAAATCAACGCTCGCATCGATACAATTCAAATGCTACAACTTCATGTAACTACACGCAGCCGGACCACCAATACGCAGCTTGCGCCACATTTCCTTTTTGATTTCGATTTTTGATTTTTTATTAGATTTTTAAATTGAATTAATGAATCAAATAAACAATTTTACTGCTTCGAAACTCTATGAGAAACTAGCGTTAGCGGATGCTGAATTTGATGCTTGGCTTCTGGTCTCAAGTCGCAGAATTGTATCGATGCGAGCGTTGATTTTGTCTATGTTTGTCATGGCATTGTGTTGAACTTTTGTTATTTTCGCACCGTAAATTGATTTTTTTTAAATTTTAATTTTCGACTTTTTGTTCGAATTCGAGTCCGGGATTCGGAATTCGTCGCAATGGATGTCAGATTCGTGATCAGCGACCCCGAAAACCCCCTAGAAATGTGTTAAAAAAATTTTTTTTTATGGTCTGTAAACCACATAAGTACCGGGAAGATTTCTTGCGGCGTTCAGGTGCTGCCTGGAAAATTTCGAAAATTTGATACAATTTGTTAACAGATCAATCCAAAAAAACCAAAATGATCAAAAGAAATAAATTTGAAAAAAGAGGACAATACGTCAAAGGGAATCGAATCAGTGAATTAAAAAAAATAAAAATGAAAATTTAAACAAAATTACCATTCAAAGGGATGTAAAAACATTGATCCTTATAATTTCAAATAGCTCAACTTTTAACTTAGCGCCTTTTTCCTTTGAATATTAAGTTCTGCTCCGAATAAATGGCTTCTAATATTACGCACGTGGTCTTCGACCTTGATGGTGTTCTGATCGACACTGAACGTCATTATACAACGGCCAACGAGCGGACGTTGGAGAAATTTGGAGCAAAATTCACTCGAGAAATGTGGGAGTTTTGTTTGTTTAATACGTTATAATAAAGCAAAACAACGACAGGAAGCTCAAAATTATGGGACGCAAAAAGACGGAGGCGGTCACGGTTTTGCTGAAGGATGCGGGGATAGCGGATCGCGTTACGATGGACCAATACATTGCGGAGTACGACAAACACGTCCTTCAAATCATGCGCGCTCTTACGGAGGTGCAATTGGTGTGCCTTGCTTTCGCTTTTTTCTGCTTTTTTAAATTTTTGCTTTGCTACGCTTCGCTTCGTTTTTATTTCATTTAATGAAGTGTAAATGCAATTGTTAGGAATTGCCTGGTGCCACCAAATTGATCGACCATTTGTACGCCCACAACATTCCAATGGCCATCTGTACGGGATCGGACAACGAGGAGTTTGCAAGCAAAATGCTTAAATTTGACGAATGGCTTAAGAAGATTCCGCTTCGTGTGCTGTGCGGAAGTGACCCAGGCGAATGAACGCTCAAATTCCAATTTGTTTTATTGTAACTGTTTCAGAGGTACGCATTGGCAAACCGAATCCGGACGCATACGAAGTGACCATTGGACGTTTTGCTGCCAAGCCGACTTCGCCGAAGAATGTGCTGGTGTTTGAGGACTCAATTAACGGAGTGGAAAGCGCGTTGGGTGCGGGATGCACGGTTCGGGTTTAAAACTGTTACAATACGGTACATCATCAAATTTGTTTCCTTGGTTCAGGTGGTGATGGTGCCTCAGCGTGAGTTTCTGCCGAATGATTGGCCCGAGAAAGAACTCCGTTCGCGTCCAAATTTTGCCGCCTTGCTCGATTCGCTTGACAATTTTTGCCCGAAGCAATTTGGATTGCCGGATTATCGCGAGGGCACTGAGAAGCGCGGATGAGAGATACGGTACCCGGCCGTTTCTTTAGATGGCTCTAACTCCCCCGCCTCCTCGTTGTGTTGTGGTACAGCCGACGTGACGAAGGATTTGAGAGCTGTACAACCGTCGCTGACGGCGCCTTCCGCGCCATTGGCCTCTAATCCGCCATTGACGCTGAAGTTTGAAGCGTTCTGCCAGTGGAGTGCAACGACTGACCTCCTCGCTGTCGCCACCGTCGGACAATGGCATTGGTGCGGCTTCGACTTCGTCGTCAGCGCCGCTTGTTGCTCAACAACCTCTTCAGCAACTATCGGTGCTTGCTGCGCGACAACAAAATGTGCAATCGACGGCCCAAATTGGCGGCTCAGCTGAGCATGGCACTCCCTCAGAACATCGGCATTGATCTCAGCAACAGAACGCAACAACAGCAGCAGCAAACAGTGGGACTGGCTGCACAAAAAGTGGGCATTTGAATAACAAACAAATTTAAGAGAGCATCGAATGAATTTGCACTTCTATTAAGGTGGTCGTAATGGCTCAGCATCGTCAGTTGCACCGAATTTGGGAGACCTCACCGGAGGGCGAACTGCTGATCCTTCAGAACACCACCTCAATCGGAAGCGGAGAAACAAAAAATGCCGCCCCGTCCGACCACTCCACGGTCATTCGTCCCATGTTCCTCGACATTTACCTGCCCAACGGTGTGCTGCTGCCAATTCAATGCCCGGCACAGAGGGCACTCGCACTGCTCAAGCAGGACGTGTTCATCCAGGCCAGGAAGTGAGTGGAGGCGGTGATTGTTGGCATTGTTTTAATGGGTTTCAAATTGGCCATTAGGTACCCTCTCGCCTCTCAACTTAACGACATTTCCAATTACATTTTTTCCACCATTGGACTTGACGGAACGCATGTCGAAGTTGGTTGGAAAAGCGCTTTTCTCTGAGTGTTGCGTTTATTCATTTGCCATTCATTTTTTTAAGCTTTATGACGAACGCAAACCCATCGCGAGTTTGCAATTTCTGTTCCTCCCTTTGCTTATTCTGATAGAGCCAAGCGGAAACAAAACGGAGAAGGAATTAAACCAAAGCATCGGATTGGTCATGGGCATTTCGCTGAACGAATTGGAACTGTCGATGAGCGAAGAGTTGCATCAGCTTGTTTCCTGAGCCAAGTGAATGGCACAAAAAGCCTTCCTGAAGAGACAAGAAAATTCATCCCTGATCCCTCATTCATAAATCTGTTTGCTTTTCTTCTTGGATGCTTTATGACACATCGGACACCAATCATAATCCCATTATTATTTGCATCCAGCAATCAGTCAGTTGGCCTTTTAATAACCAACTGTTTTCTCTTCTTTCTCTCTCTTTCTCCTCAGTCTCTCTCCTTCCTCATTAGATCAATCAAAAAGTTGTTGTTTTGACAAATATTTTATTTTGGGATGTTCTTTCTTTCGTCTTCAACAGAGCATTGTCAGTTGCACATGTACATCCGTCTCTCAGCTGTTGTTACATCATTTCTCTACAAAGTTGAATAAATTATTGACAAAATCTTGACTTCAATAAAATTATTATAAGATGATTTGGTCATAGTTTAGTTTTACCACTCCCCCCCCCTTGGATCAATTTCAATTTTCGCAATCAATCAATGACCATTCTCAGTTTTATAGCTTGGAACTTTTTTAAAATGTAGATTAGGGGCGCACTGTGTGCACATTCGGAATGCGTTGGAAATGACATCGGAGGATGTCGTACAAGTTGCGCTGCGCGAATTGCTTGTACAGCACGGAGTTTGCGTTGCGCACCAGTCGTCCGACTTTATCTTGCAAATTGCGGGTCGGCGCGTGTTTATCACTCGCCGCGACGTGTTCCTCACCCAATTTGAGGTGTCGATTGTTTTTTATTTATATAAAATTGGTGATTTTTCAGTACATTCGCTCGTGTTTCGAGAATTACCGCATCCCCCGCCTCATTCTGCGGCTCAAAAAACATATTTTCAGCCTTTACCCGCCCCCTCCTGAAAGTTTTGAGGTTCTATTTTTGTCTTTTTGATAGTTTTGCTTTTTTTTATTTTTTATTTTTAGCCGTCGTACGTGCGCAAAGAGCGGCACAGCAAATACATGCAAAGGAACGCGTTGAAACCGGGCGACGGTCAGCAAAGTCAACCTCAACAGCAGCAGCAAAAGCGGCTTTTCTGGGACTTGGACGACAATTTGCGGTGTTTTTTTAACTCTAAATTTAATTAATTACCTACCCCCCCCTCGTAAGGTTGCGCATTCTTTCCGCCTCCCATATCACCGTCCTCGACAGTGCCGACCGACTGTTCATTCGCGTTGCGGTCGCCGTGGGTCGTCACATTCTGGATGTGCGCGACTCGACCATAGTGTCCCCGTCGAATCCGCGATGGCACGAAGTGTGTGCCAAATTTGCCGGCTTATTAAAAAGCCAACCTTAAGAGCACCATCGAATTCGACGTGTACCTGAAGGATCTGCCCGAGTCGGCTCAGCTTTGCTTCTCGCTGATCTCTGTCCATTGTTCGCTTCTCCGTCGAATGCCAACGCATCGCAAAACAATTCAAAGGGAAAAGGCGGCAAAAATTCTGTTTGTTCATTCAAAGCGAACGTGGAAAACCATGTGATTTGCAGAAAGGGAGCGGCGCTTCAACTGCACCTTCGTCGACGGACCATTTGCACCCAATCGGATGGACCAATTTACGACTGTTCGACTGGCGCAAACATTTTGTACAGTCCAAACGCACTTTGTACCTGCGACCATTTGGCAAGTTAAGCAACAGAATAACACAGGGTCGCCCCCAACTGATGTTTGTTTGTCTGTTCAGGACCAACTCCTCGCCCTCCGCTCGGTTCCTCCGTCCCAACAATTTGTCAATTTTGGCCACTTTAATGGCCACGGCGATTCGTTCACAATTTCCTCGAGGACCCCTCGACTCGAAATTGAGCTTTTCGAAGTCAGTTTGTTATTATTTAGGATTTTTTGGGCCGCCCCTTAAGTATTGTGGCCATTCCGTGACCATTGAATACCCTCCCGAGTCGGTGATCCAACGGTACATCGCTTGGACACGGCAACAGCGCAAGCAGAGAAACCATAGCGAAAGGGAGGAGGAGGAGGACGGGGCGACCAACGAGTGCAGCACCACTTTGGCGGGCGCCAGTCGACAGCACCAACAACTACTCGTGGTGAATGGGGGGTTTTATTTATTTTGCAAGGGGTCGGAGGGTGTCCAACGCAAACGAGGCCGGGGGGGGGTCGAGAAAAAAAACTGAAAAAACGCTAGAAAATTTCATTTTCTTGAAATTTTCCTGAATGGTGCCATAGATCGGAACAGGACAAAACACAGCACACAGCCGGGAATAAATTTTTTAAAATTTTCAAACTTAGATATTGTTCAAGAAATTTTCAGCGATTTTTTCTTGAAAATCTCTGTTTGAAAATTTTTAAAAAATTTATTCCCGGCTGTGTTATGTCTCGGCTGTGTTTTGGGGTGTACCGGCCATAGATGCCGCTGCAGTCAAACAATTCTTTAAGGTAGGAAACCCCGACTTGGACCATTTGGTTGCCCTCCGCCGTTGTTTGGACTCCACCCAATTGTCTGAGAGTGAGCAGCGCTTTCTGTGGCGCCTCCGCCACAAAATCCGCACTCTCTTCCCCCAAATGTTGCCTGTCCTCGCCGACTGTGCACTGTTGTGGCGCGACCGCGGAAATACCAGCGAATTTTACGCACTTTTAGACGAATGGCCTCCGCTTCAGGTGCTAAAGCATAAATTTTAAAAGCAGATCGTATGAAGGCATATAATTATATAATTTTCCAGTTTTTTCACTAATTTTTAGAGGGGGACATTTTTGACTCATTTTGGCTTTGGGGGACATTATGACGCAGGGACATTTTCGACGCTGGACATTATGACGCAGGGACATTATGACGCTGGGACATTATGACGCAGGGACATTTTGACGGGCAGCGCTGTAAGGGATATTTCGACCAAAAAAATTCAAAATTTTCTAAAAGTTTGACGACCGTGTCATCCTTGCGCAGGGCCCATGCTAATCTTCTCTTTATTTTTCCAATTTTTGTGGGCTTAACTTTCTTTATCAGCTTTTATTACTTAAAATTTTTATTTAACCGATGACGAAGAGGCGCTCGAACAGTTCGCCGAGCGGGCGCACGAGCGAAAAGCTGTGCGCGCGGCGCACCGCATCGCCCATTTGTTTGGCGGTGCAGGAGGAGCAGCCTCCCCGGGGTGAGTTATATGCTTTTTAAAGTGGCGGTGGGCAGAACAAAGGCAACAAACGCGCAATATGGACCGAACTTGCTCATCTGTTGGCCGTTGACCAGTCCAAAACAACTGTTTCTTCTGGCCTTTACGGCACTTTGGGTTCAAATTTCAATTCGCTTTCCACCCCCATTTTGCATTTATTTCTCGTTGTCAGCTGAGAATGCGCTTTCCAAGCTGTTCTCCCGTTACGCTTTGCTTTTGGAGGCGTACTGCCGGGGGAACAGTGTCCATTTGCATTCGATGATTAAACAGGTCGAAATGGTCTCCACACTCACCGCACTGAGTTCGCTGGTGCGCGCGTGTGGGAACAAAGAAATGGGGACCAAAGTTAACAAAATGAAAGTGTTTATTCACAAATGGATTAATTAATTAAAGAAGCTGCAACAGGAATTGATGGCCCGCAAAGAGTCAATGCAACACATTGTGTCACCGGTGAACGCCACCGACCACCTGGGGGAACTGATGTGAGTTGTTGGCACAATTTTAATGTAAAAATCGTAGCAATTAAATGTCCTTGGCATTTGCGCCATGCCCAGCTCTTTTTTCTAGATAAAATACAATCCCAGATGGGAGAGGGTCCGGTCCCGACAGTGGCGGGTCCTCCCCGGAAAAAAAGGTCGACTGACACCGATTTCTTTTCAATAGTGTCGAGGAGTGTCGCGTGTTGGGAAGTGCAAAGCAGCCGTTGTTTCTGACCTGGCGCAACCCCGAACTGTTGGCCCACCTGACAATGCCATGCCATCAGCTCATTTTCAAATGCGGCGATGACATGCGTCAGGACATGCTGTAATTGCGCATGTGAAGTCGGAGTTACTGCTGGACGCCACGCTTTTTCAGAACATTGCACGTCATGCGAATAATGGACGCAAAATGGAAAAGCCAATTGCAGCAGGACTTTTGCATGACATTGTACGAAGTGTTGCCGATGGGCAAAAATGTTTGGGACATTTTATGATTGGTCAATTAATAATGAATGGCTTCAGATTGGGTTGATCCACGTGGTGCCCGACTGTCAAACTCTGTTCCAAATTCAATGCGAATCGAAGCGCAAATACACCGGCACATCACTGAACATGGAGGTGGACTTGTTGAACAAGCACATCTACAAGAAGTGCTGTGCTAACGACAGCAAGAAGTTCTTCCTTTTCCAACTTTAATTCTTAAAATCAAAGTTTTCTTCCCTTTTTAGGTATTTGGAGTGCGTCGATCGGTTCACCTTTTCCCTGGCCGGGTACTGTGTTGCCACTTACGTTTTGGGCATCAAAGATCGCCACCAGGACAACATTATGCTGGCCCGAGACGGGCGCATTTTTCACATTGATTTTGGCCACTTTTTGGGGCACACCAAACGCAAATTGGGCATCAATCGGGAACGGACCGAATTCATTCTCACTGATCACTTTTTGTATGTGATCTCACGCGGCAAATCGAACTTCCGACAAACGTACGAATACAACAGGTGGGCCGAACGAAGGAAGAGTCTGTTTTTCCATGACTTTGTTTCTTTCTTTTAGTTTTCGCGATGAGTGCACACGCGGCTTCCTCGTCCTGCACAACCAGGCCCGTTTCTTCATCGCCATTTTCCGCATGATGTCTGTTTGCTCGGGGGTGGTTAAAGAATGGCACTGGGAATTTCCATCAAATCCCAAATGGATTAAGTCCCAACCTTCCAACTTAGTCTTTATGATTCTTGGCAATATTACCTGCCCCACACATTCCACTCATTGTCAGGTGCTGCATGGGTCTTCCGGAACTGAACAGCCCCGAACACGTTGACTTTCTGCGCCATTCGCTGATGTACGACCTCGAGGCGCGGGGAGATGCGCGTGCCGCCTTCCAACAAATTTTCGACGACGTCGTCAAAAGCGATTGGTCAGTGCAGTTGAATTGGTTCTTCCATTCCGTCCGCCATATGTGAAGTGGGCGGATGATGAGCCAGCCATTTGACTGTGCATTGTCCCATATTTTTACTATTCCAACCAAAGTCATTGTAGTGATTTTCATGACTTATGAGCATCATCATTTCCTATACCTCGGGTATTCTGTGTACATTTCTTCTGTACTTTTAGACCAACTTTTGTTTTCTCGAGTGATTTAAATTTTCAAATAAAATATGTTTATTGAAGTTCATTCTGCTTGATTTTGTCAATAATTTATTCAACTTTGCTGGGAAATGATGAAACACGACTGAAAAGACATCACTGCATTTTCCTTGTCGTTTCTTTTCCTCCTCATTTTACGGCGGATCTCATCAACTGGAAGAGGCTGCTACTCCTCCTCCACGGCTCGCCCGTGCCCGCCTTCCCTCCTCCGCCAAACGGCCAAATTCCTCCTCTCAGCAAGTGCTCACAGCCAACATAAACCTTATGCGAAAAGTGAAAAGTAAGCTAGGCCGAAGAAACAGTTGTTTTGGACTGGTCAACGGCCAACAGATGGGCAAGTTCGGCGCGGAGAAGCCAAAACAAAGTGTGACCAACACGGTAATCCATCAGAGCACGCATCAACAGCAGACGGACGAGTGGGGAAAAGGCGTGGGGTTCAAAACGGATGGCCTGGAAAGGGAAAAAAACTCAATGTTTTTTTATTTACCTTATTGTAAATCCAAAATTCGTTTTCAGAATTAATAAATGAGTGGCCAGGCAAGTGTTTATCTTACCTGGACCAAAATGAGCAGGTAAAGCTGCAATTGGTCGTCATTGAGCGCATTGTCCAAATGGTGGACGGCCATTGCGCGTAATTTCGCGTCGACGTAACGGCCGTCCAAAAGTTCGCAAGCAGTGTCCACCTGAAACAATAATATTTTGGGAAGTCAATCGTTTTTTAAATAAAATTAGTTCGGTTTTACGCCCTCCCCCTCTCCTCTCTTCCCATTCTTTCTCTCTTTTCCCTCCTTTCTTTCTCTCTCTCTCTCCCCCCTTCTCTCACTTCCCTTCTCTCTTTCTCTTTCTCTAACTCCCTCTTTCTCTCTCTCTCCCTTTTCCTCTTTTTTTCTCTCTCCCTTTCCGTTGAAGCGGAGGCCATTCGTCCAAAAGTGCGTAAAATTCGCTGGTATTTCGCGGTCGCGCCACAAGTGCACAGTTTTTCAGACTAATAGAGGACAGTTAGGGCTTTCAATGATACCAACAATGTTTGATTTGGATGACAAAGAAAAAAGTTATAGCCAAAACCCCGCTGGGGCCCAAACGTGCCGGGGCCCAACTGACGCAGACCGCCGCACGACACTCAAAGGATTCTGTGCTACGCAGGATTCTGGTCTCTCTGAATGATATAAAGTTCAAAAAGTTATGGCAAAAAATGTTCGAACTACCAGATTTTTAAATTTCTTCTGGCCATAACTTGTGCTCGTAAGCAAACGATCCCGACTCGAAAAAAAGATGCCAATCCTGCTTAATTCTTATTTGTCCTTTAAGACTGTTTTCGTGTTATTAAGCTCGGACGATTCAGTCCCCGTCGAAAGTGGACATTTCAGTAACCGATTTTTTGCACGAAAAATAGCAAGTGCGCCCCTAATCTACATTTTAAAAAAGTTTCAAGCTAAAAAACTGAGAATGGTCATTGATTGATTGCGAAAATTGAAATTGATCCAATCGGCGGGGGGGGGGCGGGAGTGGTAAAACTAAACTATGACCAAATCATCTTATAATAATTTTATTGAAGTCAAGATTTTGTCAATAATTTATTCAACTTTGTAGAGAAATGATGTAACAACAGCTGAGAGACGGATGTACATGTGCAACTGACAATGCTCTGTTGAAGACGAAAGAAAGAACATCCCAAAATAAAATATTTGTCAAAACAACAACTTTTGATTGATCTAATGAGGGAAGGAGAGAGACTGAGGAGAGAGAGAGAGAAAGAAGAGAAAACAGTTGGTTATTAAAAGGCCAACTGACTGATTGCTGGATGCAAATAATAATGGGTTATGATTGGTGTCCGATGTGTCATAAAGCATCCAAGAAGAAAAGCAAACAGATTTATGAATGAGGGATCAGGGATGAATTTTCTGGTCTCTTCAGGAAGGCTTTTTGTGCCATTCACTTGGCTCAGGAAACAAGAATCGGTCCGGTTGGGGAAAGTCGTGCACTCTCCAGTCCGGAAGGCCAATGTCCATGTAGGGAAGCAGTAGCAAGTGGCGCTCGTTGGCAGGGAGCACAAATGAACGGGTGGGCGACGCGAACACTTTGGCGGGGATCCCACCATCAGTTGCCGCTGGTGCTGACTGTTCTTCAGAGATGGAAGTGGCGGCGGTGTCGAATGGGAACTCGGCGAACCTTAGAATTTTACGGTTCCGTCATTCAGTGTCCAAAGGAGTCCGTCATATTACCAATTGAACTTCGTGCCGCCTCCCTCTTCCCGCTGCTGCTTGTCCCTCTTCTTCTTCCGTCCTCTTTTCCCATCTTTGCCCGTCTTTTTCTCCGCTTCTGCAGGTGCCGTCTTCAATTTGTCCTTCTCTTTCGCTTCGGGTTTCCCCTCTCGCTGGTACAGTTGTTCCTCCCTTTCTTCCTTCATTGTTCCCATATCGGTTCCTTTCATTTGCTTCACTAAAGTTGCGTCCGTCCGTTCTTCCGACGCTCTTCCGCCTTTCCGCTTTTGGTGCCTCCGTTTGACGCCGTCCGCACTCGTCGGAATTGGCTCGGATGAAATTTTCATTACGACCACCTTAATAGAAGTGCAAATTCATTCGATGCTCTCTTAAATTTGTTTGTTATTCAAATGCCCACTTTTTGTGCAGCCAGTCCCACTGTTTGCTGCTGCTGTTGTTGCGTTCTGTTGCTGAGATCAATGCCGATGTTCTGAGGGAGTGCCATGCTCAGCTGAGCCGCCAATTGGGCCGTCGATTGCACATTTTGTTGTCGCGCAGCAAGCACCGATAGTTGCTGAAGAGGTTGTTGAGCAACAAGCGGCGCTGACGACGAAGTCGAAGCCGCACCAATGCCATTGTCCGACGGTGGCGACAGCGAGGAGGTCAGTCGTTGCACTCCACTGGCAGAACGCTTCAACTTCAGCGTCAATGGCGGATTAGAGGCCAATGGCGCGGAAGGCGCCGTCAGCGACGGTTGTACAGCTCTCAAATCCTTCGTCACGTCGGCTGTACCACAACACAACGAGGAGGCGGGGAGTTAGAGCCATCTAAAGAAACGGCCGGGTACCGTAGGAAGAGCTGGAGGCCAAGTGCGCTCCTCCGCTGACTGTTCCCCCATCTTCGGCAATGCCATTGAGCATTGGCCCTGTTCGCTTTGCAGCCGATGAGCCGCCGAGACAGCTCAGGGAGGCACCAACTGAGGCGGACTTGTGTATGGAATGTTGTTGCTGAACAGTTGCTGTGATCTGTCGAGGCGACTCTTTTTTGACAGTCGACGGCAGCGGCGCGTAACTTCCGCTCGCTGTCGGCACGCCATTCCCGTGGCTGACGACCGTCGCGGCATTCATTGAGACGGGGTGAACCATCAAAAGTGGGTCTTCTGGGAATGCATAATGGCCAAATGAGCAAGTGCCCCGCTGTCGTTCTGCCTCACGACATGTTTCGAACAATTGAAGTCTGAAAATGGTTGATGAATGTTAACAAATTGGGTGTTAAATTTTCTAATTGGGTCTTTTTCTCGCCTGTACTGATGCAACTCTTCGCTCATCGACTTTTTCTGTTGCCATCCATTCATTTTTCTCCCTCCCCCAAAGAGATTACAATATGCATAAATTAAGGTTTTTTTACTGTTCCAATACACTTACAACAGAGTTATCCATCTCTCGAAAAGGCAATTAATTAATTGTGTCCATTTTAAAAATATTTTCCATTCGACCTTTGCCAGCAATTCGGCGATTGCGTTTTACTATTTTTCATTTCCCATTATTTCCTTTTGGAAATGGCAACTCGCCTGGAGGGCAAAGCCCTGTGGAAGTGACCCGTAGTTGTTGTTGCGGTTGATGTGGTGTTGTGCGTTTGCCGGGCGTCGTCACGGCCCCCGCCCGTGGTGTCAGCCCGCGCTTCAAAGCCGGCGAGACGAGCTGAGGAGTGCCGCCATTGGAAGAGCCTTCGCAGGAGGAGCTGGGCCTGTACTCTGCCACCTTCTGCCATTGCTTTATCAGCGCACGACAACGTTTGGAGAAGTCGGGCCATTGCTGGCCAGTCTGCTTCCGCACGTCGTTCACAAAACGGCCGATACGAGTTGCCTGGAAAAAGCAAACCCCGTAAATGGTTGTCAGGCCCGAAGAAAAATTTGTAAATCCCCAAAAAACGCCATTCCCTCTGGGTCATGATCATCTGTGGTGCCCATAAATAAAATGATAATATGATTTTCCATTTTCGGCACAAAATCCGTGGTGTCCTTCAACCAAAACACATTTCTTCATTTGGGTTCGTTTAATTTTAATAATTTTCCCACTCATCATAATTTGTTACCTGTTTCTCTTTTCCTACATTATTTCGGAAGTATGGAAACTGTTCACGCTTCGTCCTTTATATTATATAAATTTCCAATTTTTATTTGCGTTGTTAACTGACAATTTCTCTTTTTACGCCGTTTCAAATCTTTTTTTTCACATTGTCATTTGTTTTCCTCAATTTACTTCCACTTTCCATGCATAAAAGGAAAGAAAAAGGAGCACTTTCCACACATTCAGCCCATTTTCTACCCCCAAAGTCCCGTCCGTCGTCTCATTAGTCGGGAGAGAAGGGCACCCGTTGCCCAATACACTCAAGGCGGCGCTAATGCCCGTGATCGATATTTACGGCATTCATTCATTCGCACGCGCCACCACATTTATACTCGCACACTCACCAACAACACAACCCATTGACGACGACGACCAAATGACGATGGGGGAGGGGGGCTTCGCCCTATCGTCGTCAAAATGAAATTGGAGAGAGGGGAAGAGGCGGAGGGGACTGCAACAACACACACTCTCTCTCTCACACTTCCTTCCCTCCTCTTTCTCCAACATAGCAAACGACTGCTGCTTCATCATAAACGCTCCAAGGGAAACACGCTTTCCACTCCGTTAATTGAGTCCTCAAAGGCGCCGCCGGCGCTCGCCCACCGAATGAATCCATGCGCACACACACATAAACACACAGCCCATCCATCCATCCATCGGGCGGAGGAGGGGTCGCCCAACGCCAATTTTTCTTCCTCACACAGCCCTACGCTCAGTCTTCCCAATTCCATTCCACTCACAGCCTCCACCGTCGGCTGCGATGGCTCCCCCCCCCTTGCCGTCCCTTCGTCCGCTAAGCCAACCCTTCACCACCGCCGCCCTCCCCAACCCTTCGCCCGTGCTGTGTGTGCTGCCTCGTATCGCCCCACCACCCCCTCCAACTTCCTCACCCAACCAACCACTTTTTCACAATTTTCTTTTTTATCATGAAATGCCGGATTTACCTCGAGTGTATCCTTGCTTAACACCGCACTTTCCAACTGTTCAACACACACATTCGAAGCAGTGAGATCTCCCTAAAACGGAGAATGTGAAATATAAACGACATACGAAATTTATGGATAAATTCTTTAATTTTCGATTTACAGTGTTTGAATCACAATTTTTTTGTTGTTGTTAAGACAAAAAACCAAGCCCATTTTGTTGAGCATGGATTGGTTTGCATATTTAACAAAAGTTCGAAAAGTGTTAATACATGAAAACAACAAAAGCGAATGCGAAATACAAATGTCTTTATTTCGATAAATCCAATGAAATAAATATGAAAAATGGAAATGATTGCATCAATAAGTGTGCCGTTGCCCGCCCCTCCCCAAATCCCATCGGACCAATGACATAATTATTTTACAAAATCGTACATTTTCAACCACCGATTGCAGCTGTTGCCTGAGCTGGTCCACCTCTGCGGTGGTCATGGTCACTCCTTTCGAGGCTTTGGATGGGTTACTGTTCGCCTCCATCCCTTTTTTGGAACCACCACCACCTCCGAGAGTGCCGGCAAACCCCGTCTGATTATTGAAATAAGTGGCGGCGGTGGCGGTAACAGTGACGGAAGGGGTCGCAACACAGGCGGCAACCATTCGGTTGCTGTTTTCCCGCCTCGGGTCGTCCACTCTTCCCACCCCTGCTGCTCCTTCCGGAAGTGTTACCGTTCCGGCGGCCACTGCTGCCTCCTTCACGTCACCACCTCCTCCGACCAACACAAATTCCTTCACTTCCCTCCTCTTGTTCACCACCACCTTTGCCGCTTTCTTTCCTCGGTTAGTGTTGTCGGCTGAGGAGTGCTTGCTGTTACTACTGCGATTGCCACCACCGACGTCCGACGAAGAGAGCGTCGTCGTCTGAGCTGTGCTCTCCACTTTCCACTGCTTAAATATCCAACTGTTGGGCTGGCGCAGTGCTGCGGGGGGCGGGGCTCTCTCTTCTTCTACCACTGCGCTGCTGTCGGTCGAGTGCAAAAGAATGATGATGGAGACAGAAAGCTGAAAATGGGGAAATAGTGTAGTGGGTAGAGTAAGAGTAGACGAGACAGAAAAGAGAAAAACGAAAGAATCGGCGGAGAAATAAAGAGAAATCAAATGTGACTCGAATTTGAAATTCCAGGCGACGCCTATAAATTAAATAAAGAAAACATTGGAATCCGAAGAAACCATTTGTGACTATATAAATCGAATAATTAAGAGCAAAATCATTGTTGTAATTTGCTTGTTCTACCATAAAAATAATATTTCAAAATAAAAGCAAAACAAAAATGGTAAAATTATCAAATCAAAACATCATAAATTTATGACAAAGTATGAACAGGTCACCAGCTCAACCACTTCTGAATTTTCCTGGGATTTGGCCAGTTGGATGTCTTTCCTAAAAATAGCGGTTTTCAAAGTAACCGTAAACCAAAAAGGACCAATGATCACGTAGGCAAAAGGTTTGTTGACAAAATAGCGACGTCCGATGCTCCGTATGGTGTCTGGTGTTATTGCCTAAATAAACAACAAATACACATTAAATGCACAAATTTGATTTAATTGGTCTATTATTTATATCAATATATTGCAGTTTTTCAGTGTTCGTTCAAAAATTAATTTTATGAAAACTTACATTTATTTTCTCTTCCAATTCCTCTGTTGAAATGCGCCGATCAAAACACAGCAATTGTCTAAATTATGCAATTGGTTGCATGCAAGGGTTAATGAAGGTTCGTAAAATAGTTCGAGTCCGGGTCCGGTGTTCAATATAGGCCGAAATAGAATAGATGTCGGGTTCGGATTATCTGACCCAGAAAACGGCACTAGTTTAAAGGAGCACTATTTTGAAAATTTTTTCAACTTTTTTTTGGTCAAAATTTTTTTTTGTTTAAAAAGTCCTGAAACCAAATACCCGGGGGTTTTAGAGGTCGCTGATCATGAATGTGACAATTATTTGGGCCTGTTAAGCAAATTTGGCGCTAGTTATAAAGTGACAGATTTTGAATTTTATCAAAAACCATAGGGGGGACCCTTTTGTTTTGTAAATTTTTTTTTGGATAAAAATCGTGAATATACATTTTATTCACCATAATTGTGTTGTTAATACTTAGTATCCATCATTATGTGTAAAAAAACAAAAAAAAAATTTTGACCAAAAAAAAGTTGAAAAAATTTTCAAAATAGTGCTCCTTTAAACTAGTGCCCAGAAAACTCTTATTATGTTTTTATCACTAAAAATCAAAAAAGGGATCCCCACCATCTAAAGTGTTACCATTTTTTGTTTTAGGGACCAGGTGACAAAGCTTTTCGGCAAAGACGCGAAACCGGGCGAAATGCAAGTGTTCAAAAACACACTGTCGACCAACAAACAGTTATGGAAGATAAAGCATCTGCTCGAAATACGGCCGGTAACATTTCCAAACGGAGAGCCGGGGCAGGAAGATGCGACACATTTGGAGGTGAAAAGCAAATTGGAAAGCGAAATTGGCAAATGTCTTTTAAGAAATTTTAGCAACAAATAATGGCAACTGTAAACAATGTAAATGTTTAGATAATGGCAGATGGACGCTGTGTAATCAGCCGGCAAAGTTTGCCTAATGTCGACGACTTTCAACTGATTGACTACAGCAAAGCAGTTCAGGTTGAATTACGACAACTGATTCGTACGGCTTTTACGCCAACCCACAAATTTAGCCCGCGTTATTTGGCTTCTCGACTGATGTCAAAGGACGTGACCAAGCAGGACGTGTACGAGGACACCGTCTACAACCCAGAAAATATCAGCATTGGATGAAAGAAGGGCGGCATAATTATGCAAAATTTAAGATGTTCTTTTTGATGTCATTTGCACTTCATTTCGGATTTGTTTAAAAATTACACTTTGTTGCAAATAAACATTTTATATGCATTAGACCCAACAAATATCTTTCAAAATGTATTAAACTCAAAATATTCAAACAATACAACAAAAAATGGTGTTTCCGCCGTATCACTTTCCAATCTGCACTTTTGTATTCGTTGCCATGACCGGTGCTCCTTGTGCTTCCCTGTCTAGTAACTTAAAAATTTGTTTTAAATGACCTAACATTCGTCCCACACTTCGCTCAACCTGATGTTCTTGAAAACGCATGGACAGGCGTTGGCCGGCCTTAATGCCATAATTCGGTAATAGTTTAGATGGTTCCCCCCCTTTTTTGGCAGAAAATTTTTTGTTTTAAACATCCCTGAAAACATGTTTCTAAGGGTTTTTGGGATTGCTGATCACGAATATGGCATTCATTTAGGCCAATTTCGAACCCCGGACCCGAATTCGAATAAAAAGCTGAAAGTCCGAGTTTTTCAAAATTCATTTTTTGTTCGAATCTGTGCAGAATGATTGTTTTTTGGTGTTGTAATGATCCGTAATTAGTCTTTGCTAGTTTTAATCTGTTTTAGATCATAATCCTTTCAGATTGTCCGAATTGAGTCAAACTATTATGATTCGATAGTCATATATCATTCGGTAGTCAATGTTTTCTTGTCCGAAAAAGAAATTGAAATTTTTTCTTCATAACTTTAAACAAAATCATCCGAAACAATTTTGCCCTTGTTGGAAAAATAACCGTTAATTGTTCTACCTTTGTAATATTTCCCAATGTAAGCGATCAGTTGTTCGCGCTGCATACGACTGAAAAATGCATGATACAATTCGCCTTTTACTGCTTACGGCCCACCGAATGTTTTCATCTGTGCCGAGGATTGTCCGGGACAAAGAACAGCCGGCGTAAGCACCGGCATGCAAATGGTCAAAGACCACCTCCTGCATATTCTGCGCAACTTCTTCCGCCTCACGGATGATCACCTGTCGTTCGCGCCAAATCTCATTCTCCCCGTACACACTGTTCAACAAAATGTCAGAGAGCATTTCGACTGCTAAATTTGAGATTTTTGAGACAGAAAAAAGAAAGGGAAAACAAATAAGCCCCACCCATCCAACTTAATGTAGAAAAGACAAACCTCTTTCCAAGTCTTGGGCAAAACATTTCGCATAATACACCGTCTGCTCCTAGGGTATGGAAAGGAAGTGAGTTTTTCCAACCATTGGTCTATGGTCTTACCCGAGAAGTGTACGCGTTGAGATGGGCACCCATATTCTCCACTTCAATTTCCAAATCCGACTGTTTACGACGACTTGTACCCTTGTAATTTGTTAAAATCAAATAACTAGGAAATTAGAAATGTGATACTTTGAAGGCCATATGTTCCAAGAAATGGGCAACTCCGTTATTGCTCGCGTCCTCGTAACGACTGCCGGCGTCTATCCAAACTCCGACCTGAAAAATGAAAGTCACCACTTGCTATACAGAATTTAAAAATGACGAATTAAGGATAAAAATTGTCCAAATGATTCGTTTTCTTACAATCAGTGATCATCCTGTTTTCTTATAATTAAGCCATCTTTTTCTTAATCGGTCAAATACTACTTGCTATTTTCACAATTTTTAAGGCGACGTTTGGTCCTGCTCCCGAATATTTACCGTTGCGGTGGGTATGTTCAAATTTTCGGATGCAACTCGAAAGCCGGTAGAAAGCGTCGTCAAGTTGTAGTCAGGCAAAGCTGTCGCCCGGATGATTTTCGACGGCATCACCGCAGGACGAGAAAAACTGCGCAAGGGATGAAATGGACGGAACCCATCCCTGATGAGTAATTTGACAAGATTACTTCGCATTCTTTGAAAACTAAAAATTGTTAGGAAAAATAGTAAGAAATAAATACCTTAAAGATAATTCATAAAAGCAAAAAATGTGTAAAAGTGACAACTGGTTAACAGATTTTCACCAAAAATGACCAATTTTTGAGCTTTTGAGACAATTATTTATGAAAGAAATAAGTATTGGGGGCCCGACGGTGCTGATAGGCGCCGCCGGAGAAAAATTAGAAATTTTGAGCATTTAAAGGAACTCATTCGGTTTGGGTCCCCCTTTTGGGTCAAATTTTTCAAAAGCGTAACCAGACAGTCAGACAGTGCACTATTTCCTTCTTTATTTTTCTCACTTCTTCCCTTTTCCCACACACAATGCTGCTGCACAGCGAGCACACGGCTGTTTACTGTCTACCCTTCCACCCGGGACTAGGTCGTTTCGGCGCGGCCGTTTCGGCGCAGCCGTTTCGGCGCAGTCGTTTCGGCGCAAGGGTCGTTTCGGCGCCGCCGTTTCGGCGCAAGGGTCGTTTCGGCGCGAAACTGTTCTCTCTGCTGGTCGCTCGCTGTGGCGGTGTTGGACAAAAAGGCCAAAATTCCCTTCGTACAACGATTTGCGTAATGGCCTTTTTCGCCACATTTATAACAGGTGATATCCGCCTAAATTAAAGGCAGTGAGACGAATGTTTCTACCCAAATGGAAATTTAAATTACCACATTCCGTCGAGATTCATGCGGATGGTGATCATTTTGGAATTGCTTCAGCTTGCTGGCATCCACCTGTGGGAGTTGAGTCTGAGCTGGCAAATGCGGACAATGCGTAGCTTTGTGTCCTATGAATTCACATGAAATTCAAATTGAAAATTCAAAAAATGTACCTCTTTCGTGGCAATTATGACAAGTGACCGCATAGTTTGGACGAAAATTCAACTTGGGAGCAGGTTCTGGCATTGGCAAATTGAAGGACGGATGTGAGAATTTGCAGACTGGGCCATCGGTGCAAAAGCCAAGCAAGTAGAATTGGCATAGAACACGTCGACGATGCCTGTTTTTGCAAAACGGTCCTAAAAAATAAGTGCTAAAAAGATGTAGCGGAACCGAAATCATACCATGTCTGCAAAAACCGCGGTCGTACCATGGACAATCCTTGATTTTGCTCTCCGGGTCAATGTGTCGAAATGGGCATTCCCTGTTGCTGCAAGCCACTAAAATGAAACTATCCGATAATTTTCGCTGAGAATAAACAAACAGTATTTTGAGAAAAAAAAGCATTCGGGCATTCGACTCAGATCGTATTCGTGGAGAAATTCGCATTGGTCCCCTTTTTTGCAAAGTCCGCGTAACCAATGCTTGCACACAACTTGTTTGTCCTTGATGATGTGTCGGAGAGGACATAATGCGCCCGAAACGGTTGCGCCGAAACGATACAGACTCCTTCCACCCGCCGCTGCCCCACGTAGAAAGACAGTCAGACAGTGCACTATTTCTTCCTTTCTCCAGTGGCTATGCGGACGAAAAGAAGGAAATAGTGCACTGTCTGACTGTCTGGTTACGCTTTTGAAAAAATTTGACCCAAAAGGGGGACCCAAACCGAATGAGTACCCATTTAAACAGATTTTCACTGAAATTTTAAGGGCATTTTACACTCAAAAAAATAAAAATGTAATTTTTTTTCAAAAACGAATTAAATAAAAAACAATATGTAATTCAAAAAATTATTCAATTTTTGCATTTTTATTTTCAAATCCAAAATAAGAACTAAATATGCACGTCGAGCCAAAAATAAGAAAAATCTTAGAAATAAGGACATTTTCATTTTCTAAGATCCGGCCTCTCCAAATAAGGACAAATCTTAGAAATAAGGACACTTTGTTTATTTGTCAATAAAGAAAAAGTCCACAAAAGGGAAAAATAAAAATCAAAGAAATTTGAGAAATCTTTGTAATTTTCAACAATATTTTGATTAAATTATGTCATTTAAAAATGTAATTTTTGAGAATTTTTGAAATCGGGACCTCCCGGTCACAGTTTTTGGGCCGGGACCGGGACTTTTTCAAAATTTCTGAAATTTTGATAATAAAATTTCAAAAAAAATTGTCATCTTCTATTTTAGCTTGGATTGTTTTCAAAGCACTTTTTTAGGGCACGCTTTCTTCAAAAAAAAAATTAGGCAGCAAAATGGGGGGAGGGGGGGGGGTCGGCGGTGCCGATAGGCGCCGCCAGAAAAAATTTGAAATTTTTAGTGCGATTTGTTAACAGATTTTGTCTAAAAATGACCAAATTTTGCGATTTTGGGCCATTTTCCTAGGAAAAATAGGAGTTTTGGGGGCACGGCGGTGCCGATAGGCGCCGTCGGGGAAAAATTTGGAAATTTTGACCATTTTTAAACAGGTCTTCATTCGAATTAGCCAATTTATAGGTTCAAGTTTGAAAAATTTAAGTGAATTTATCCCTCATTTTTAGGGGTGTAATATCCGAGATACGGCCAAAAAAAAAATGAGAAAGCGAAAGTCCATCCCTGGTGTTTTTGTCTATTATCAGAAAAATAAATAAATTTAAAAGAAAACTTCAACGGGTATCGAACTCATAACAAAAAGTACAGCTAGTTTTGAAGCACTAACCACTAATACACAAAATATCTTATATAATAAAGTTATTGTCTGTATGTGTCACTGTTTGAATTAGTGTGGCGTTTGGTGACTGGAATGGAGCCGAAGGGCGCCCCCACAAAGTGTCCAAGCCACGAAATGTCCAAAAGAGTAAAAACCCACGAAATGTCCAAAATTTTTCAAAATTTATAAAAACAAAATGAGTCTAATTTAGGATTTTTAGGGTTTTCGGGGTCGCTGAATACGAATATAACCTTTATATTACCCGTTGCCTAACCTTAGGCCCATCCGAATAATAAAAAACTCAAATTCGAGACTTGGACATTTCGTGGCCTGGACATTTTGTGGGTCAGCGAGCCGAAGGCCCCCGTACGAGGCCGCGAAGCGGCCGAGTGAGTACCTTTGGCGCAAAAATTATTTAATTGAGATTCTGATCTGCCATTTATTTGCCCATTCTGATAAATTATGCAATGCTTTATGCATAATTTCTGTTTCGGTTCTTGCTTTATAACAAATATACAATTTAACATCATCAGCATATAATTTAATTCTTACTCCTGATGGCAAAGCATCAGGAAGATCGTTAATATAAATCAAAAATAATAAAGGTCCAAGGACAGAGCCCTGGGGGACGCCAGAGTGATTCCTTCCAGATGTCTGGAAGTGAACCAGTGTCTAATGAGATCCTAAACAAGTCAGTAATAACAGTTGACAGAGAAGAATGGCAAATTTTTAAAATTTTATAGCTAATATTATCGGGAGAAGTGCCATTTTTATTCGGAAGTTTTTTCAGAAGATTTTGGGTCTCGATGATGTTAAAATTTATATCCGATATAAAGCATTGATCAATTTCTATAATATTACCCAAGCATGGATTGCTTGGGTCGGTTTCACTATTATTAAATGAATTGGCAAATAAGGTGGCAAATAATTCACATTTCTCAGCACTGTTATGATAGCATTTATTTTCATAAATTAGATTAGGTATTTCAAAGGGATTGACATTGAATTTTTGTATATATTTATAAATTGAATTTCTTCCCTTTGAAATAGCCTTTTTCTCAAT